>JAQQSW010018375.1:0-11256 GCA_028646575.1 Pseudocheirus occidentalis | reverse complement strand
TGCAAAAGGAGACTGGGATGATGAGTAGCATCAGCAAGAATGCAAAGAACTGCATGACGAAGGACTCAGTAGATCTTAACCATCCATCAAAATCTATGACTAAAACAACTATACTTTTTAAAATGAAATTTTGATGTATTTTAGACTGACTATAAAATGAACTCATTTTGACATCATGCCAATAACTATCTATTTAAGAACTGCTATTTAATCCTAACTAAATCATATCAGCCTATGGGGAATTGTAAATGAAGTTAAGAGGAATTAATGAACTGAAGCCTGAAATGCTAAGGACAAAACCAAAGGCATTGTGTATGTGCATTTTAGCAATCTCAGGGCAAACATGAGTAGCCAGGAAGGAACAGCGTCATAGATTTAGAGTTGAAAGGAAATCTACAGGTCATATAATGCAATTCTATCATTTCAAAGATGAGAAAATGGAGACTCAAAAGAGTCAAGCAATTTGCCAGTGTCACAAAGTTAGTAAACGGCAGAGAAAGGATTCAAACCCAGGTTCTCTAGTTCCAAATCCATGACTCTTTCTATTATATTAGGCTGTCTCCCACCACTCATTGTAGGGGGAGGGACAATAATAGCAGACAAGGAAGAAAAGGCAGGACCACTCTGTGTGTGTGTGTGTGTGTGTGTGTGTGTGTGTTTCTCTGCCAAGGAGTGTGGACTGAAAAGAACAGAATAAAAATGGCTAATAGGGAATTAAAACTATAAATAAGTGGGGAGATCATAAGGTAGCACCTAGCTACCACTAATGAATTCAAGTCACCAGGACAACATGAATTATATCCCAGGATATTAAAAGAACTGATAATTGTGAGGTCTGATTTCACTGTCAGTGACCCTGAAAAAACATGGTAAATAGAATAGGTACCGTATGATTAGGGTGAAGCATTTTTTCCAGTTTTGTGTTTCCTTTTGAAAGAGAATAGAATCTACAAATATAGATAAGTGGATTTGTTTTTAATTTGTGGTGAAATGTTTTATCTTTTTCCATTAATGAATGATTTTTGGATATTTAAAAAAGGGTACGATGTTCTTGAAGAGCCAGAATGGCTTCATCAAGAGGCCATGATAAACTGATAAAGTAACCATGCTTTCTTTGTACTTTACTCATAGCAACATTTCCTCTCTATTCAACAAAGACTTTAAGTCTCCCTCTGAGATGGTGGTCTGGCAAATTTCCATCAAGCGGCACTACCCTCAAGTGAATATGACTGCTAGAGTCTCAAGTGGAAGTGAAACACGGGAGCCTGTACTAGTCACAACCTAGAAGCAAGAAAGTTTTTGCCTACTAGTTTTCTTATAGTTCTAGATATAGGTGTTCATAATTTGTTTGCCACATAATTTGTTTGCTAGTTCATTATATAAACTGCTCATGAAGTTGTTTCTAATATTTTTCATTGGTAGTCTGTCCAAATATGTCATAAAGTCTATATATAATATATACATATATGTGTGTATATGTGTCTATCAGTTGTTTACTTGATTATACCACATCAATGCCAATCTTATTATTATATAATTTATTCTATAAGCTGTAGACATCAAACTTATAGAAAAACAATATACTCAGAGCAGCTCAGTTGCAAAGTGGAGATTTAAGACAAAAAATGGTTTTGGTAATGCCAACTTGACAAACTTATTCCTATTATCTTATTAAAACAATGAAACTTGTAATCACTATAATATCCTCTTAACACATTTTGAAATTATATTGTTTAATTTCATTGTTTTTGATGTAGCTTTAATACAATTGTCATAGTGAGTTCTCATTATGAAATTCTTCTGTACTAGAATATATCAACAATTGTATCTAATTTAACATCTTGGTGGTTGATTGAAGCATTGACAGTTTATGGACAATTTACTTGTCCAAGGTTAAATGGATTGTGCCAGTGTCAAGACTTGAACCTAGATTTTTGTGACTTTAAGACCCACCTTCTCCCCCGTATATCATGTCTCTTCATGTTAAATCAAACATTACATAAAGAAAGCACACCCTGTTTTGTACATCTGATATACCCTGGATTTTTATTTCTTTGGGATTTTAATTTTAAAGAGGCATTGGCATATCAGTTTGTGTTTCTAGTTCATGTAAATTATAGTCTTTGCTGTATTATGCATAGTGATAAAAGTAAACAACAGTAAACCAATTATTGTTCCCTAGACTCTTCTTTATTGATTTAATAAAAATCAAGGCCATATGTCACTTTAAGCAACTACCTCATTTATTTCCCACAGAGTATTATCATTAGCAGCCTTGCACATGTCCTCTCAACTGTCCCACTCTTCTGGATGCCAACATGTTAACCTATCAGCAACCTAAGGCACTTGCAAATGCAAGATTTACTGGATGCATGAATCTTTTTGATAGGTAATTTTAGCTTTGTTATCCGAGAATTAATTTGCTTCTTTAGTTGACCTCTTCTGCTTGCCTCACTGTTTTTCTATTGGCTTTAACAAGATATTTGAATTTACATTAGTTTGTTATATTTTTGCTACTTTGTCTTTGCCCCTAAATCTAGCTGATATTTTTCTGCATCTAGCAGAATTTTGTATGCTCTAGGGAAATTACAATTTGGCATATTTATTCCAAAACACTGGAAGAATCCCAGCTTAGCCACCTATTATTTGTGCAGTTTTGAACAAGTTATTTAGCATCTTCTGGTCTTCATTCCTTCATCTGTAAAACAAATGAATTGGACAAGATCAGGGCTTCTTAGATTTTTTCCACATGCGATCCCTTTTTGGGATTTGGAATCTTCATTGGCATTGTGTGGCCTGAGGGCATGCTCAACGCAAAGTGGTCATGCTTTGTGTTCAGAACCAAAGCTACAGTGGAGTTGCATGATACAACACAAGCAAAAGCTGCCAGAAATACCTCGGATTCATCACACATTTGATTTTGAATTAATTTTTGGTTGTTCTGTGTTCAGAAACCTAGTACTGTTGACAAATGACAAATGACCCGCAGTTTAAGAAGCACTGCACTAGATGACCTTTGAGTCTTTTAAAGAGAAAATGTGAAAGCTTAGAGTTTAAATAAAGATTTTCCTTTATAGTACAATAGATTAAAGTTCATGAAAAGTACATGTTGGTTTCCTATCACCCAATAAAAATTTTACTTAAAGCTGAAAGTTTTTAAAGGAGGGTAAGATGATAATATAACCATATCATTTATTTTCCTTTAGATTTTTTCCCTTAACTTTTGATAATAGCTCTTGCTGGGTAATCAACAATATCATGGGAATTTTGGTTTAGCCATAAATATATTTTAACCTTGAATTTCTAGAGGCTCTGTGGTACTGTTTTCTTTATACAAATGAGCTGAATGGAACATTGATCCATCATTGCAGACAACCAATTTAAGTAAGAAGCAGTATGTCATATAGGATTCTACATAGGAGGACTTGGCATCAGCAAGGCCTATGTACCTCTGACACTTGCCAGCTGTATAAACATGGGCAAAGCACTTATCCTATCTAAGACTTCGTTTCCTCATGTGTAAAATGAAGATAACAGTTGACCTACCTCACAGGTCTGTTGTGGGACTCAAATGAGATAAAATAGCTAAAGGGCTTTCCAAATGTTGGCTCTTAGTCAATAAATTAGGTCTCAAATCCTCCACAACCAGATATTAGTGTCTGAAGTATCTATATAATGTTCCAAAATCGATGTGTAATTTGGAATTCCAGGGAAGCAATTCAAGTGTGAATGTGTGTCTTTGTGTGTGTTCATAGATGTCAGCATTTAGAATAAGCTGTCACATTGTTCTTCCCCGTTTAATACACCGTATGTAATTGACTGCTGACAGTCACAGAGAACACCACTGGACTACTTTAGGTCATCGCCTCATAGCACTGTATTGCAAAATATGGATAATAATACATGTAGCACCTTCACTTCATTGGTATTGTGGAGTTCAAATGACATGTTTATAAAACCTTACCGAGTGTTACAGATGCCTGTTCTCATGATGGCCCTTGGTTTGTTGTTGTTGTTGTTGTTGTTGTTGTTGTTGTTGTTGTTGCTATTGTTGTTGTATTGTAAAGCTCTGAAGTTTAGTTGTCTTAGTAGCCTAATTTTGTATCTGTATCTCTAGGTTACTACTTCGTCTTTAGTCCCATTTTGCTATATATCCATTTTCCATGAATATTGTTGCTAAAACCAATGAACCAAATCAATGGAAAAAAAGATGTAGTCAGAGTTGAAATTGCTTTCCAATTAAATAGAATTGTCAAAGCAAAAGTGACATGTAATTTGACTGGTAAGTATTAATTGAAGAAGAGGTGAATAAATGGTTGCTGGCTAACTCCACAAAAATAAGTCAACCCTCTTAAGTATGTTTTTTAAACCCACAAAGATCTCAAGAATGGTTTTCTTATTGAGACTACAAAATATAAAACCTGTTAGTTCAATAAAAAGAATAACCTACTGAGATCCATTGGAAGAAATAAAATGATTTGGTCCAATAGCTAATCTATAACACAACTGTCTCCTAATCTTTGGTCTTGTCTCTTTTATTCTCCTCCCCCACCCCTAAATAATATTAAGAAAATACATAGTGTATCCCAGAAGTGTCAGTGTGGTATTGTTATTTAAGTTATTAAAAGTGCATTGACACATTTGACATACACTATAGAATTTCCTATAAAGTAACTACTATTTTTATTTTTGAGCTGAAAAAAGCAGATTTGTGAAATGGGAAATTGGATGTTAGCCATTTTGCCTCTTCTCTTTTTAATGCTCTCCAAATCTCTGAGTGAGCACAAATCACCTTAGACCTATTCTTCTTGACTTATCACTAGAAACTAAGCAGCTTCCCCAAGAATTTAACTCTTCACTATAGTATTTCTTTAGAGTTCAAGAGGCCAATTAGATGATGTTGCAGTCTCCTCTAGATGTAAATGCTAAGGAAAAAGGTTTAGAGGACTGACCCCAAACAAAAACTGCAAAGCCAGTTAGGTGGTATAATAGTAGCCTGCTCTGAAGTTAAGAAACGCCTATCTGAATTCTTCTGCAGAAACCCATACTTGAGCTCCCAATTTTATTCTGTTAGTAGAAGTCAACACTTCAGTTCCTCTGAAAGTGATTTCCGAAGGAGGGTCAGTTTTCACAAGGGATATTATTTCACCCAGAATAATAATCACTTGAACTATTCTATCATTTTTACAAATTATAAGAACAGGGCAAGTCATTTCATCTCTCAGCCTCAAATTCCTTATCTTTAAAATGGGAATAATAGTAACAGTACCTAATAGAGTTTTTGTGATGATGGAAGCGTGTGTAAAGTGTTTTAATTATCTTCAACTGCTATGTGTTTGCTAATGTTTTTCAAGTGTGTCACTTAGTGTCTGGTACCATATAGACAAGACCATTGCAGCCTTTTGTATGTGGTGTAATTAGATAAAACAATACCTGGGAGTTTAAAGTTCTGGCTTCCAGTTGCAGTTAAAAATAATGTATGATATTGACATAGGCCTTTAAAATGACAAAACATTTTACTTATATTACCTGATTTGGCCCTCACAACAATCCTTATTTGTATATTCCCATTTTATACATGAGGAAACTAAGGCACAGATGGGTTAAGGGATTTGCCATGGCCACAAAACTCATATCTTTCTGAGTCAGAATTCAAACCCAGGTCTCTTTCTTTTACTTCAATTCAAGTGCATCTCTTCCACATGCACTGCCTTGCCTACCATATCTCCCACTGACTTTCTGAACTTGGGGAATCACTGAACCTCTCTGCTTCAGTGCCTCGTCTGTAAAGGAGTTGAGTAGATTAGATGAGCTCCACTATCCCTTGCAGCTATGACATTACCCCATCTATGTCTATTTTTTATATAAATGACAGGTAAAATTAGAGAAAGTATGAAGGAAATTGAGGCAACAGGGTGGCTCAGTGGATAGACTGCTGGACCTGGAGACAGGAAGATTCATCTTCCTGAGTTCAAATCTGATCTCAGATACTTACTGGCTGTGTGACCCTGGGCAAGTCACTTAACCCCATTTGCCTCACTTTCCTCATCTGTAAAATGAGCTGGAGAAGAATAGAAAACTACCCCAGTATCTTTGCAAAAGAAATTCCCAAATGGAGTAAGGATTAGTCAGACATAACTGAAAAGCAACTGAACAAGAAATACAACAAATGAAAGACATTAACTTTCAACTAACTTCCTAGTCAATACTTAATTCCTTATCACACCCCTAGTTTAAGCTGAATACAAGAACATTTCAGCATTATACCATTAGTGGTAATTAATTCAGAGCAAATTCATTTGGACATCATATCAACTATATGATTGCATTTTATTTTTGTTGAAATATTTTAAATGGATCAACAGTTCTTTCTGGTATAAATAAAAAGGTGAAATATGTATATTTTTCTAAACATCGCATCCTTCTCCCCATTTGAAAAACATGAAATATATTCCAGATTCATTTTCCACAGAAAAGCAATATGTTTTCTAACTTTATGTGTACTATTTTTCATATATTAAGATGTTGCAATTAGCCCACCATCAGTAGGGTAAATGTATAGAAATGTTTTCTATTGAATACAAAAACTTTTAATAAAAAGCCTGCACTTCTAGGAGCTAATATTCTTTCATTACATTTCTAAATGTCCACAATCAGCTCTGAACTTCATCAATCAGTGGAATAACTGTGGATACTTCAGGGAGGCTAACTTAAGAGGATCCGAATACGATCTTAACTAAGTGACAATAGCAAAACTGGAAAGGAAGATGTGGTCTGGATATGGATATGTCTTTTCTTGAGTCTTGTGACTTACTCTGAAAGGGGAAATAAGTAATTTCAAGTTTCTCTCCTGTTTTGTAATGTATGTGCATCTTTCCCCCTGCCATACTCAGTAGTCAAGTGTTTGGCTAGATTTTGTCACGTCTCAGTTCTGGAGACAGTTAACATTCAGATTCCTGTGCTCTTACTACACTTACCGTGGGCCATGAGTGACTTTTAGGTCTAGCACTTTGCTAAACAGTGGCTTCATGTTGTAACTCATTTCAGTTTGTTTAAAGGGTAAACTGAAATGATGACTCAGAGTAAAAAGAAAACAAAAACCCTTTGCTGCATTGGGAACCTACAGCTGGTGCTGTGATGAGATATTTACCAAAAGTTCACTCCATAACAGCTGTAGTTTCTGCGGCCCACAACCCAGCTGTCCAGTATATTATATTTAGCAATGCATTCTCCAAACACACGATGAAAGACCTAGCAAAGTTAAATGCTTAAATTATCATCAAGATTCAGGAACAGAATCAATTTTTCCACCTCCTTAAGAAATAAACCGACTATGTAGCAACGGCAAAGTATGTTACGAGATACCTTATAGGAAATTTATACTCACTATAGATTCACTTTTACTGGTTAAAAATCTGATCTCTTCTATCTTTACAATGCTCTGATTTTTTTATGACTATAAAAACAACAACAACTGTAGTTTGTCCTTTGTTTTCAAAGAGAACCAATGACATCATGGGGTAATGTGTTGATTCACACATAACTTAGATTTAAGATTGTACTATAAGAAATGAGGAGCAAACAGACTTATATTAACTGAAGCTGAGTGAGGGGAGCAGAACCAAGAGAACTTTGTACACAATTACAGACACATCGTATCTTCGATGACTGATTTTGATAGACTGGGCTCCTCTCAGCAATGCAAGGTCATAAGACAACTCCAAGGGACTCATGAAGGAAAAAGCTATCCACATCCAGAGAAAGAATTATGGAGTCTGAATGCAGATGGAAGCAAACTACTTGCTCTCTTTTTCATTTTGTTTTGTTTCTTGTTCCTTGTTATTCATTCCATTGGTTATAATTCTTCTTACAACTTGACTAATGTTTAATATGAAGGCATTTGTAGAACCTATATAGATTGCATGCCACCATGGGGAGGTGGGAGGAGGGAGAGAGATGATGGGGGAGAAAATTTGGAACTCGAAAACTTGTGGAACTGAATGTTGTAAACTAATAGGAAATATTGTTTTTAATTAGATTTAAGAGTTGCACAAAGTCCTCAGCCTCATTGTCCCTCTCAAAGCCATTGATGTCCAGTGGCAAGACATAAAAAACGATAAGTGGATGACCTCAGCACTTTAATGTCCAACCAAGTTCTGAGCATCCCACAGCACCAGCTTTACCTGCCCTCATGACTTTCATGCTTGGCAGACATCCCCTCAACTCACTCAACTTGGTTTAGTCTGTGTGCTGAGACTGTTTTACCAGAATACTGTGTATTCTCTGCTCATGCTACAGCTCCAGTCAAAAAATCACTGTAATGTGTAAAGAACTGCTCTTTTCTTTTTCTACCTTGAATACATTAAGGAAATTAAAAAAAAAATAGTACCATGTCCTGTTTTACTAAAAACGTTTTTTAGAAGTTACCAAGCAAACAAAAAAAACATAGATTTAGAGCTGGAAGGGATCTTGGGAACTATTAAGTCCAACTCTCCTGTTTTATAGAAGGGGTAACTGAGGCTGAAAGATATTAAGTGATTTGCTTAGGGTTTGAAGGAAGATTTGAATCCATCATGCCACCTAGACACCTGCCATGAATGTATTTGATGTCTATAGTGCTATGGGTCTCCTGTACCTATATGGCTACCACCTCCTCCCTTTCAGCAAGTATTGTTCCCTTGGCTTAAGTTCTTTTGGGGGCATCTCTGCCTTTTAAAAGATGCAAACGTTTTCTTGCTCCCTGAAAACAGGAAATAATTCTTTTTTTAGGTATTTGGCCTCATATTTGGGCCAAATTTGGCCTTTCCCAAATTTTCCTATTTCCTTCCAAGATTCCATTATTCTTCCATTCATCCAAATTTGTAACCATGAAATTATACCTACTTCTCTCATTCTCATGCTTCATATCCAGTTGGTTGATTTTGGCAGAAAGGAAATGATTGCTAAATCTTCCAACACTGCTCAATTTTCTATATATCTATAAAAATTTTAGCTCATATCTCCTTCTCTTGAAGAGTGGCTCATTTGAATTTCCCTTTGATATAGTTTTATAATTGAAATGTCTCACATGTATGACAATTAATACAGAAACACTCCATGTATACAGCCTGCATCCTGGTAGCATGCCCGATTATATCTTCAGCCTTGATCTAGGAGTTATGGAGTATACAAAGGGACTACTAGACAAAAATCCCTGTACAAAAGGGAAAAGAGGCTACCTAAAGTCTATTAAGAGAAACAGTTTGAACATAGAAGACAATTCAAGAACATGAGTGTACCATATTCCACACTGAACAATAGAAGTGTGAAGAGTTGAAGAAACTATTGAAGGTTAAAACATATGCATCCTTATGCACACATGTGTGTATACATACATATATATATATGTGTGTGTGCATGTGCATGCACACATATATACACATGTTGTATGTATGTGTGTATATGTGTATATATCCACAAGCACAGATGCTTACTTATTTGTATGTGTATAGATATATAGATATAAACATGTATATATTCCTTTTGTAATGGTAATGGAAATTTAAATATCCTCCCAGCCCCTTAATAAGTCTAGGGGAATTTGAAGACCTTCCCTGCTTTGAAAGTAAACTTTGCCCCCTAATAGGCTGAATATAGCCACATGGAGCCCATGGTAGAAGGAGTTTGATGAGGGGTGGAGCAGAGCCCACAGGAAGCTGGTAGATAGAGCTAGATAGAGAGTGAGAGAGAGAAGACACTCAGGAAAGGAGTTAGTCAGATTTGTGAGTAGATATTGATCTTATATTGGTTTGTGGGAAGGCTAAAGGTTACTGTGATTCTCTGTGGTATTATGGCTTATTAATTTCTTTGCTACTATGATGGAATAAGCTTACTGGTTTGGGGATTTGGTTGTCTTGTGTCTGAATAAATGCTTTGCTTCTGTCTTTTATATGGAGAGTCTGTTATATTTTTGTGATCAAGCACCATGTGGGAATATTTATAGTCACATTCAGTGCTGTAAATCTTGCATTGGCACTACACCCTGTCACTTTATATGTTAGATAGATAGATAGATAGATAGATAGATAGATAGATAGATAGATAGATAGATAGACTGTCATCTATCTGTCATCTATCTATACACACATGCACAAAATCAAAACATCTGGACAAATTAAGCAATGTAACTTTCTTGACTGAAAAGAAAAAATTAAGTCAAAGGCTATATCAATTAATCTGATTTCCATTCAATAAACAAGTATAAAGTACTGGGCTAGGTATGAAGAAAGTTTTACTTCCTTCTTGCCAATAATTAAAGCTCTTTGATAGCTCTGGAGATAATTCAAAATTTCAGAAAGCTGCCCAAATGATGCATCCTGTAAAGAGGTATTCTCAACTTTAGCTATTATGAGCCAGTGTCAGTAGACTAGGCAAGAGGTAATGAGGACTAAATTAGTCTCAGTCCTCAAGACAGGAAGGAAAAAGGAAATGTAAATAGACATTGTAGATCATGGACAGGATGATGGGACAGGAAAAAAGGAGAGTGATGAATGAAGAACAACCACGTTTTAAATTTGGGGTGACTTGAAGGCATAATGGTGTCATTAATCAAAATTGGGATATAATTAGGAAGAGTAAATTTGGAAGTCAATCAGCAAACATTAATTCCCTACTCTATGTAGAGAATTCTGAGGTTGTGGGGATTATAATGTTTAGCCAGGACTTGCCTCTGCCCTCAAAGAAGATGCAGTCTAATGCAGTGAGATAACATACTAACACTAAAACAGAGAGAAAAAAGAGAGCTCTGTTATCGGTAAAATTAGAGAAAGAAAGGAATCAAATATGCAGAGCTGAAGAGAATCTTAAAGATCAAGTCCAGCCTGGTTATTAAACAGATGAAGAAACTTATCTGAGGGTCTCAGCTCATCCAGTGGCAGATAATAAAGGGCAGTACAATATCACCATTCTATTGAAGCGTTAAAGTATTTAAACCACAGTAACACAGAATCTCATAATTTGAAAAGAGACTTTAGTGTCCACCTACTCCAACTCCTAACCAGAAAACAGGTCCCACTATAATATACCAAAAAGAGACCATACAACCTTTGTTTGAAGACTCCAAAGAAAAGGAAACCCCTACTGTCCAAAGACAATCATTCCACTTTGAATGACTTTGTTAGGTAGTTTTATACATATATACATATACGTATACATATATACACACACATATATAAACATATATGTATGTATGTACATATATTTGTCTATTTGTTTATT
>JAQQSW010018374.1:0-11256 GCA_028646575.1 Pseudocheirus occidentalis | reverse complement strand
GAGAGAGAGAGAGAGAGAGAGAGAGAGAGAGAGAGAGAGAGAGAGAGAGCGAATAGCCCAAGAAACTAGACTGAGGTTGCTTTAAGGTCTTTTTGAAGATATCCCCAATTCCAGTGATACAGTCAACCAAAAAGGATTCTCCTAGCCATATAACAAACTGGAAGTAGTTATAGAAATATGTCTATTGTTTTTATAAACAATTCATCGACCTAAAGCGTGATTCTTTAGGAGGCACTAAATTGTTAATTATGCCAGTGTCCATAGATGTGATCAGAACTTGGTTTAAAAAAACAAACAACCTCACAATTAAGATAGATAGATAGATTGACTGATAGATAGTAAAATAATTTAAAAACAATTCTAACAAAGGCAAACTTTCTACAAAGAATGATGGAGCAGCTTTTCATCACTGGACTATAACTTAACCTCTTCCTGTATTGTATTAGAGTTCTTTGTAGACTGTTTTTATTTTTACTCTTGCATCTGCAGGTCCTAGAACAGTGCTTTGCACATAGAAAATGTTGGATAAATGTTTGTTGAATGAATAAATGTATGACTGTTCTGTTCTACTGAAAGTATTCTTAAATGGGTTATAAAGATATGGCTTGCCATTAGAATTCCTATGATAATGATGTGTTAAGTTTGTGGTAAAAAAAAATACTTTCCACATCTCAATATTTTACCTGGATCCCAATTATCTCAACATTAAAAACTCAAATTTGATTTTTCCCCTTACACCAAATCCTTCCTTCCCTTCCTCCTTCTCTCTCTCTCTCTCTCTCTCTCTCTCTCTCTCTCTCTCTCTCTCTCTCCCTCTCTCCCTCTCTCTCTCTCTCTTTCTTCTCCTTTTTCCCCTCTCTTTCTCCCTCTTCCTTCTTTCCTTTTCCCTCTTCTTCCCCCTCCCTCCTTTTTTCCAGTCCCAGAAAAAGAGGTAGTACTCTTCGATTCAGTTAAGCACTTCTTAGTTAGGATGCAGAGAGGCAACAGGCCATTTATTTAAGCATTTACTAAATGCTAAGCACTCTCTTAGATACTGAGGCTATGAACACAAAAGTAACACAGCTGTTGCCCTTAAGGACCTAACAACGGAAAGGGCTCATCTGACTTTCTTTGTTGCTAAATGGAACCAGTACCTAAGAGCAGAGGTGAGTTTTATTCTCTCCACTTGTGATCTTGCCTGTTTTGGCTAGAGAGCTTGGATGTCCGTCAAGCCTGACTTAGAAGGTGCATACAATCTTCTCAGAGTTCAGGTCAGGAGTGAATGGAAGACAGGTTTTTGGACATGGTTTGGATAGAATTCATATCTAGTTGTGCCCTTGGGATCAGTTAATGTACCAGAGACTTTCAGCATCTGATTAATGAGGTTTGGGCAAGCCTTCTCAATGAATATATATCATTGAATATTGGAAGGTATTTTGATTTTCTCTAGGACACAAAGAACATATCATGCAGGTTAAAGAAGTATTTGGCTATTGCTGTTCCATGACTTAGAGAAGTAGTTTGGTGGAGTGGATAGAGGGCTATACAGTCAGGGAGACCCAGGCTCAAGTCTTGCCTCTGATGTTGCCATGGATTTAGCTTCTCTGTGCCTCTGTTTTCTCAGTCAAATAGTGTGGATAGACATGCTTATAGTACCTGCCTCAGAGTAGTGAGTCTCAAACGGAACAACATAGGTAAAGTAAGAGTTGCTGTTGTTGTTATATCATAAACCTTAAGGAACGCCTTTTGCCAGAGTTGAGCATCCTTCTTTTGTTGTTCAGTTGTTTCAGTTGTGTCCAACTCTTTGTGACCCTGTTTGGGGTTTTCTTGGCAGAGGTACCAGGGTGGTTTGCCCTCTCCTTCTCCAGATCATTTTACAGATAAGGAAACTGAGGCAAACAAGATTAAGTGATTTGCCCAAGGTCACACAGTTAATAAGTGTCTGAGGCTGGATTTGAACTCAGGAAGATGAGTCTTCCTGACTCTAGGCCTTCCACCATGCTGCCTAGCAACCTTCTTGGGATGCTGTGAAATGGAGACAACATTAAATTTAGTCAGAGAACTTAGATTCAACTCCTCACTCTGTCATTTACCACCTGTGTGATCTTGGGCAAGTCCCCGCCTCTCTGAATCTCAGTTTCTTCACTTGTAAAATGAAGGAGTTGTGTTAGATGGCCCCTAAGCTTCCTGCCAGCTCTGATGTAGGATCCTAGGATCATCTCTAAAAAGTACAAGTGGACCCAATGTAGCTGCAGGCCACACAATACTGAGCTCTATCAGTGTCCTGCAAAGTCTTCTAGAGATGATAGATTTTCGTATGTAGTTTATTTCAAGGTACTCAAGGCCAATATAAGTATAAAGGAAGGTGATGTGCAGTTGAAGGGAGGAGCATCAGAGGGGAAATACATTCATATGAAAGAGAGCCTTGTCATCTTCACCCTACCTGAACTGTCTAAATCCTACCTGCCTTTTTTTTTTTTGGATGTGGATGTGGAAATAGATCTCTTTAATGGGGTTATTGAGACAGTGTTGAGGCAACACTTGTGAGAAAAGGAGGGTGAGTCAGAGTGTGGTTCTTCATGAATCCCAGGAGTATATTACTATGCTTTTTAAACATTTTTATTGAAAGAAACTATAATACAATAGAATGGGAGTAACTAAAGTTGTCTTAGAAATGGGACAGATAAAACAAAGGGCAGAAAACTATATCCCCAGGGTATCATCTCCCTATTGTCTGCTTTTTTTATGGTCTGTGAGCTAAGGAAGTTTTTTACATTTTAAGGTAAAATTTTATTGTATTTAAAAGTATAAAAAAGCAATCAGTTTACAGGATGTACAAAAGCAAGCAGCAGACATATGATCATAGATTTATGGTTGGAAGGGACGTCACAGATCTCCCTATCTGTTTCCCAGTTCAAGGAGGACTAGCACCTTTTCAGGCATGCTCATCTCCCTTTGGTGTCCACCTTCACTCAAATCTCGCCTGCGGCTCCAAGAAACTGTAACATATACAGTGGTCACATCGTGGTTAAACTGTCTCTGCAGATGGGCTAAACCAGGCCGAGGGTGACCAACAGGCCTCAAATCTGATGGTGTGTTAGAGGATGTCTACCCTAAACACGTGAAGACTTTCCCCCTGGCCCACCGTGATGGAATAGACAGATGAGAACAATTTGTTTCAATGGCCATGAAGATGGCTGAAGAAGCTGCTGTGGAGCTCTTAGAGGTTGGTTAGATACTGAAGACGCTTATGTACTAAATCCCAGGTCATTGCATAATTGTCCTGATTTCTGTCTTGACCTTGAACTTTGATGACTCTGGAAGACACAGTAAGGCTGTTAACTTTGTGCATTTCTGCCTCACTTAAATCCAATTCACAAATGAATGTCATTGGTCCTCTTCAAAAGGAAGGACAAACAATCCAACTTCTCTATTTTTTCAAAGGAGGAACTGAGATCCAACAGGTTAAGTAATGTGCCCGAGGTCCCATTGGTAGTAAGTGACAAATCTGGTATTCAAACCTAGGCCCTTCCTCTGACTTGGAGGGCCTAACTTAGTATGTTTCCAGGAAGCCTAGAGTTCAAATAACCAGACTATTTTTATGATTTTTTTTCTCCTTTATGTTCTCCACATGCCTGAAATTTAGAATAAAAAATGATACTTTAATATATTGTCTCAGAGCTTGATATTTGAGGAAGATGTAGCTCAGGAAGAACTATTGTCATTAGGGTATATAATCAAGGGTGACCCTAGTCATAGGTTCTTCCAGAGGCAAGTTGTATTGTCCTAAAGGGAGGGGGGACCTATGGTCATACCATGATGTAATGCCAGAGGGGATATATCCAGAGGGAATGAGAATCAAGTATTAAATCTACTGGCATTACACATTGACAGTATGGGACTTGGTCAGAAATCTCTACTGGATTTCAGTAGCTTTGTAGGAGGCGGTGACCAGTACCACTTAGACAGAGACACTGGAAATAGTCATAGGAGCTTCCAAGACTTAGCCACACTTCTATGATGATGATATCTTTTGAGAATTAACTTTCTAGCTGACTTACCACTGTCATAGAGAAATATTACAATGCTTGGGGCACTTGACTACCTCTCCAGATAGTGTGTCCTACATTACAAGCTTCTCTGAATCATGATGTTTACTGAAGAAGGTTAATGTCTAAAAAGATTGCTTCAGGTAAGGGCTCACAGTTTGGAACAGAGTTCTAGGGATTTTTTTTCTATTTAAAATTTTTATTTTTAGTTCTATCTGCAGCCCCATCTCCCAACCATTTAGAAGGCAAGAAGTATGATACCCATTATGCAGATGGATTTATGTAAACCATATTTCTGCATTAATCATGTTTTCTAGAGGATTTCTGCTGAGAGCAATGGATAGACAGTCAGCAATGGAGTCATGGAGACCTGGGTTCTGGATCCTCCTGGTATATACTGGCCGTGTAATACTAGGCAAGTCATTTAATCTCAGTGCTTCAGATAACTCTCTAAGACTACAGGTTGTAAAGCAATTGCTAGTTTGCTACTTTGGTATAGCTTCCTCACTGGGAACATAATCACAGGTCTAGTCCTAAAAAATAAATAAAATAAATAATAAATAAATAATTTAAAAAGTCAAGATCAGGCTTTTGCTTGCCATAACTAAGCACACCCAAACAAATTTAACCTGTAAATCAAGATGACAAATAATTATTATGTTATATTACACACTGACAGCATAGCAAGAGGAGATCTGATTTCCTCTTGTCAGGAAGTCCTGAGTTAAAATTGGGTCTCAGACAGTTGCTAGCTGTGTGACCCTGGGCAAGTCACTTGCCTCAGTTTCCTCATCTGTAAAAAGAGGATAATAGTAATAGCACCTAGCTTCCAAGATTGTTTTACTGATCAAATGAGATAATAAGTGTAAAGTATTCAGCATAAAGTGTTCCACATAATAAGCACCATATAAATGTGAACCATTATTATTAGTCCCCCCCCAAAGGAATTAAATAGTTTTGCATTCTTTCTCATTTATAATCATCATCCCATCCACCTTCAACAGCAGTCTAATTGCTTCTTTGATCTTCTGTTTGTCTCTATCATTGCTAGAAAGTGCCTTTTGTCCTTAGCATTTATCACTGAGGATCCTATAATCATTAAGAACTTGAGTGTTCTTGACACGTTTCTTACAAGACTGTGACACTCTTTTTCATTCCTCCTCAATTACCTGCACTTAAATCTAATTTCTACATCTTTAAAAAAATCCAAACTTTCCCTCTTGCTATTTCTAATGCACATTATTCTGTGTCCTGCCTTCATGTCTTTGCATAGGCTGTTTCCCATGCTTGGAATGTGCTCCCTCATCAAATCTGCCCCTTACAGTTCTGACCTTCCCTCAAAGCTCACTTTAAGCACTTTTTCCCATCTTGACTCTCTCTCTCCACTCCCTCCCCACAAGCGGGCACTGCCTTCCCCCTAAGATTACCTTGTATTTTATTTTGTATATAATTTATATCTACATAAATGAATGCAAGTTGCTTCCCATGATATAAAGTAAGAACCTTGGTGCTAGGGAGAGTTTGATTTTTTTTATCTTTGCATTCCTATTGCCTAGCATAGTGCATGACACATAGTAAGGACCTGAAGCTTCTTGATTTGTATATGAATTTCCCATTTCCCGTGTACCCACATCAGATTTTTTTAGTCATTTCTTTCATTTCTTTGTCATTGAAATTGTTTTTGTTTGCATTTTTGGAAATTCATTCTTGACTGACTTCTCTCTTTATAGGTTTAGACCATGGAATCTGGCCTATCTTTTCTCTGGATCCTTTAAAATCAAGTCTGTAAGATCTAAGATGAGTGTTAGCCTATGCCTGGCTTTCCCTTTCTTTTGCATGAATTCCAAGATGGCATTGTCATTTCGCCCCCACAACTAAATAAAAATAAAAATAAGTAAGCAAAGGAAAAATAACCCAAGCATAGATAGATACCTTGGTGTAAAAAAAAAAAGATCTGGTACCTATTTGGAGGAAGATAATAAGATTTTTAAAGAGCTACTCCTACCCCAAAGAGTAACATCAGATGGTTACAAGCCCAAAAAAGAGTTCTTGGAAAAACTGAAACAAGAATTTTAAAAAATCAAATAAATTGAGGAATAATTAGGAGAAAAATAAAATTAATCCAAGAAAATTATGAAAAGAAAGTTAACCAATTGGAAAAAGAAGACCTTTATAATTTCTATTAATCAATTCCTGTTTGCTAGTCAGAATTAGTTCTTGTCATTTCTGAGCATATTTTGAGAAATGAAACTAAGGAAAGTCAAGAATTTTTCCCCTGCTCTGCTTCTGTCAGAAAGAGCACTCAAATAGACACTGCTGGTTGAAGCCCCACAGTACTGTTACATTACATCTCTTTGCCAGGTTTGTGATCTGTTTCTCGATTTCCTTGTCTCATTCTTCTTACACTCCTCCAACAATACTGTTTCTATTTTTTCTTTCTATTGATACAAACCCACATTCTCTTTATCTTGTTTTCTCCATTCTAGTTCACAGATTTCCTTACATATCCTTTAAAAATGTAATATTTATTTATCATCACCTTTTATATTTTTAATTCCATTTGAATAAGGTAGATGTAAATTATTTCCCTATGATCTAGTCTGGTCCTCCTCTTGTAGAGAGGGAGGTAAGACAATGTGTAGTTCAAGATTAAAGGTGTCCTTGATTTAATAAACAAGCTTTATTACCATTATGGCTTTGTCACAAATAGAGAGAACAAAAATGAAGTTCTCACACAACATGACCCAAAAGACCCCCAAATTTGTCCCAAACTCCCACCGTTCAACTCTGCTTTGTTTACCACCCATTCTTCATTCCTAGAGTTCCAACACAAAGCTAATTCATAATCATTGTTTATAGTTTCATTTTCCACTTTGTGCTTGTGTACTGGTTTATAATGATCCACTTGTGGAGAAGCAGGAGAGTTGTCATGGGAGATGAACAAGTCTGGGCAAGGGCAGTAGAGCCAGGTCTCGTCAGGACGTAGTCTTGGCACTTGTAACTAAAATTGACTGAATTTAATCCTAAGCATGTCTGACTTAAGTAGACAGAACTCTACAAAGCCAGTTTTGTGTTCTAAGTCTCCATTCCCCATTTGCACATGATGCAAAGCTATTGTCTGTAAAGATTTTAAACTTGCATCTCGTTTCATTTAACTGTACCAAAAACATTTGAAATATTTATTTTTACTGGATCATGGCATCAGTGAGCCAAGTATAGACAATCTGCTGAATCTGTAGTTGTCTGTCATGAGAATCTTATAACTGTAGATTTATTCCTTGAAGGGAGAAGTGAAGGACACTGAAGAGTTAGGGATACTATAAGAATGTGACTCTGAGTGACTGGGAAAATGAGTTCCCTCAACAAAAATAAGGAAATTACGAAGAGAGGAATTTTTGGAAGATATGATAAGGAGTTCTATTTTGGATATGTTAGGTCACCTATGGGATAGTCATGTGGAATTGTTTAACATGTAGCTGATGATGTAAGCACAGAACTCAAGAGTAAGATGAAGGTTGAATGTGTAGAATTGAGCATTTCCTGTACAGAGATGAGAGGTGAACCCAAAGAGGCTTATGAGATCACCAAGAAAGGAAATGCAGAGAGAAAAAAGGAGAGGACTCAGGACAAAGTCCTGGATATAGCCACATAAAGCAGGCAGTACATGGAAGATAATCCAGGAGACTAAGGAAATGCAATCTCATGGAAGATAACTAGGTCAGAGGTGTCATAAAACCCAGGGAAGAAAGAATATTTAGGAGGAGAAGGGAGCCAATAGTGCCAAACACTAAAGCAAAGTCAAGAAAGATGAAGACTGAGAAAAGGTTATTGAATGTAGTACTCCGTCAGTAAACAAGTTTTAAGCACCTTCTATGTGCAAGGCACCATACTAAGAGCCTGGGATAGAAAGAAAGGTAAAAGATAGCCCTGCTTTTGATGAGCTGAGCTCACAATCCAATGGGGAATACAATATGCAAATAACTATGTACAATTTACAGGATAAATTGGAACTAATCAGAGCCAAGGCATTAGAATTGAGAGGGATAGAGAAAGGCTCCCTAGAGAAGATGGGATTTTAACTAGGAATTGAAGGAAGTCAGAGAAGTCAGGAGGTGGAGATGAAGAGGAAGAGCATTCCATGTGGGGGGTGGGAGTCAGGAAAACTGCCTGGAGTTAAGAGGTGTAGTGTCTTGTTGAGAAACAGCAAGGAGTCCAGCAGCAGTGAATCAAAGAGCACATGGGAGTATAAGGTGTAAGAAGATTGAAAAGACGGAGGGAGGGAGGCTACAACGGAATTTGAATGCCCAGCAGAGGCTTTTATATTTGATCCTGGAAAGGGAGCCACTGGAATTTACTGAAAAGAGGAGTGATATGGTCATATCTTCACTTTAGGGAGAACACTTTGACAGCTGAAAGGAGGATGAACTGGAGAGAGGAGACACTTGGGGCAGGTAAATGACTATTGCAATAGTCTAGGCATGAGGTAAATGATATCCTGCACCAGATTTTTGGCTGTATCCAAAGAGAGAAGGAGGGTGTATATGAGCAATGTTATGAACATAAAATTGAGTGAGAAGTTAAGGATGACAGGTAGGTCATGAGCCTGGGTGACTAGGAAGAGGCTGTGACAGTAAAAGGGAAGTTAGGAAGAGGGAAGGTTTTGGGGAAAAGATAATCAATTCAGTTTTGGACATGATGAGTTTAAGACATCTATCTACAAGACACCCAGTTTGAGATGTTGAATGGGTAGTTGGAAATGTGAGACATGAAACTGGAGGCAAACATTTAACACTTGGTAACTTTGGAAAGAACAGCTTTAGCCAAATACTGGTGCTGGAAGCCAGATAGATTACAAGGGATTTTGAAGTAATTAAGAGGTAAAGCCCTGGAGACAACACATATTAATGTGTTCGGTTTGAAAAGGAGTGATATAGGCTGTTAGTTTGATGGGATGACAGAGGCAAGTAAAAGGTTTTAAACAATGGGAGTGGTCTGGGTTTGTTTGTAGGCGACACCAAAAAAGCCTTTAACACTCCTTTTTTGTTGCTTTCCAGATCTGGAACCAGGATAAAAACAGTATTGACTAGTCATGTCAATCTGTTTTCTTATAGCTCCATTCACAATCACTGTAACCTCCTGAATCAAAATGCCCACTGTTTCTCTCTGTGTCTCCTCCAATTAGATGTAATCTCCTTGAGGACAGGAACTGTTTTTGATTTTGTATTTGTATCTACTGCAATTGGCACAAAGCACTTAAATTCTTTTAAATTCATTCATTTAATAGAAAGGGAAGGAAATTTAAAGATTAACAAGCTCAAAACTGACTTGATAGTTGGGGATGTTGAAGCCAGAAAGGTTAATTTTTTTGCCTGAAGCTGCTAATTTACAAGATGTGCTGAAACCAGAATTCATATCTTCTAATTCTCAATTCAGAGCTCCTTGTGCAGCACCCCACTGCTTAATCAAATGCTTTTCATCAGAGCAATTTGTCCTGGCTTACATGGACGGTGTCTGAACACAGACTATTTGGACTGAATTCAATCTTTAAAAATCAAATTTGGCATGTGTTATGGTATGGGATTATTCAGTAGATGTGGGGTATTCCTAGGTGTCTTCCTTGGTTTGGATTTGTACTCTTACTCACTGGATATTAGTATGGAGATATAAGGATGAAACTGGGAAGTCAGGTCTAGAGTAGCACTGTTTATCTCAATTATACCAGCTTGTGTGAGATGAAAGAGTTCAGATCAGATGCTATTGAGGATCCAACTCTATACATGTAAACACAAGTAACAGTACTTTGCAGATAGAAACTTTCAACTCTATCAACACTTTGCAGATAGAAGTTTCCAATCTTTGAGTTCAATAGTTATACAAATGAATTTACTTATAGGACAGACTGACTTCTACTCCAGTTATCATAAAAGGCTTGGGAGGATCCATAAGTTATGATTAAGAAATCATAAACTTTCTAGTTTATCTTTATTTAAAAGGAAGTTTCAGGTAAAAAATATATTTGTGAGAAGTAATTATTGGTAATTATGTGAAGAAACAGTGAATATCAATGAGTTGCTTAATATAAAATGTTTGCACCACAGAACAGATAGTATAAATAGGTATTATTTCCACATTGGTACCAAATACCATTTACCAAATTCTTTAATATATATAAAAAGGAATATAATCTAAGGCTGAATAGCCCAGATCCACCTAAACACACACTTTATTATAGTAGCTCAGATGTATCCCAGGTTTCCTTTATGGGATAATGATTCAACATTGTGTTTGCACCTTTGCTTCACAAACTTCTTTTCCCTTAGCCTAATTATTCCCATATTATTCAGAAAGAATGTTCTCCCAAGTTTGTTTATTCTTACTTCAGGAATCTAAACCTTTTACTTATACATTCAATTACAAATGTTAACTTTTGATTATACCATGCAATAACCACAAATTCAGATTAAAACAGCAAAGTGTCTTCTGCAAAACATCCTTTCTAAAAGTATTTCCTTTCTTAAAAAAAAGTTTGAATTTATCCTGGTGTCACTGAACTTTTATGAAAGCAATATACAATACACCACAAAGGTTTATCAGGACTCATATACATAATTAATTCCTGTTCTATATTCCAAATTGGTACCAAAAACTAATTACTAGAAATCCATTATACCAACTTTAAAGGGCCAGTTTTGAGACTGACTCATTGAGGCTTCTCCAGAGCCTGAAGAAATAACTGCTGCCTCTACCCCCTCCTTCCTGGTGGGGAGTGGAGAAATTCCCTTACTTAATCTGATAAGGACTCTTAAGGCAATCTGCCTGAAATTAAAATTCACACTAAGTTTGAATATTACAAAATCTATATGCAATTAATAAAATGACTAGAAATCTTACAAAGTCTTTGTATAATTACCAACTTTTCCTTTACAAATTCTAAATTTCTCATTGCCCCAGGAAACTGAGATTGATGACCTTGCCCAGACAGATGGTTTCTAGGGGCCACCTAACTGCTCCTTCTTTCCATACACATTTTTTTTTAAATTCAGTTTTTATTTGTTTTCTTGTTTACATTATTCATTTTCATTACATATTTTGAATTACACATTTTCTCCCCGTCTTGCTCCTGCCCCAACCCCATAACAGCGATCCCACTGTAAAGCCCCTCCCCTGCTCTGCTCTCCTATTTTCTGGTAGGGCAGGAGGTCTCTCCCTATCCCAGCCCCTGTATATC
>JAQQSW010018373.1:0-11256 GCA_028646575.1 Pseudocheirus occidentalis | reverse complement strand
GGAACTCTGCTTCCTGGAGGAGGAAAGCTCTGTCCCAAATCACTGGGGCCCTCACAGCTGCCGGAGCTCTTAGTGGGGTGCTGCAGCCCCACCTTCTAGCCTTGGCTCACTGAAAGCACACCCCAGGACCACTACTCAAGACCACGATCCAGATCCAGGCCGCTCAACACAAGAGCCCTTGGCCTCAATGGGTCGCATCAGCCCCCCTGCTATCTGCAGGCCGAGGGCTCTGAAGCAGCCCTGTGGAAGCCACTGCAGCTCTCAGACGGTCCTGTTGCTAAAGCCGCCTCCCGCTGCCTCCTTGCCCTGGGAGCAGTTTGGCCGGACCCGCTCTTCTCCTCCCCAGTTAGCAAAATCCACTGACCTTTCTCTTACCCTTTTTGTCTTCTGGCCTGATAGATGTGGTAACTGTGCCTCCAGTGCAGCCGATCAGCTTTCCTATAGCCGCAATTCCCCACCTGATGCCCCAGGGCTTGACCTGGCCAGAGGTTTCAGCCGCAGGTCCCAGACTGCTGAGAAGAGCCCAGCCTGCTGCATTGCCTGTAGCAACAGATGTATTTTCTGTCTTGTGGAGAGTTTTGGAGCTTGAAAATCTGTTTAGAGTCCCATTTTATGAGTTTTTTAGCATGTTTGTGTGGGAGCTGTGGTGCTTTGCTGCTTCTACACCGCCATCTTGGCTCCGCCCCCCGATACTTAATTCTAAGTCACTGAAATTTGGCAGGGTCAAAAATTAACCACTGAGTCACTAATATTATATTTGTAAGAAAAATGAGAACCATAAAAAGATCAGTAGAAAGAAATGGGATAAGACTCAATAAAGCTATAACACATTGGCTTCAAAGGTTTTTTTTCAGAAGAAATGACATAAAGTACGACATCACAGAAACGTAAGACCAGAAAAGATGAGTCAGTTAAGTAGTTATCTGTCAGTCAATCAGCATTTGTCTGTAACTATCTGCTATGTGCTATGTACTATACTAGGTAGCTAGGATTAAAAAAAGAAGATGAAGAAGCAAATAGTCCTTATTTTCAAAGAATTTTCATTCTAGACACTGCCAATGCAAAATCATGGACAAATCATATTCTTCAATATTACTAAATTATAATCAAAATACTTAGGAAGGATCCCCAGCATATTGGGTGAAGCTTCTATGGAGCATTTGTAGGAGGGATGGGTTAAGAGCATCAACACTGGAGAGCAAGCCCATATGCATGAAATCAAATATCCAGAGAGCTAAATTTTATACTTATATTGTTAATGACAACAGTCTGTGATTCACTTCACAAGCTAATTTTTCCAGCTAAAATAATTTTCTTAGTGACCAACACAGAACTTGCAGTCATTACAAGAGATGAGAGGCAGTTTTTTTTAGGTGTCCTTTTAGTGAAGTTTGAATGACACTAATACCTGCCACAAAGGCAACCTCTTTATTCCTATTTAATTTGCATTTCAGAACCCCCCCCCCCGTACAACTATATATATTATAAGCTCAACTTTTTATATACCTTGATACATTGGTGGATTTGTATTATTCTATTCATTTCAATTCCAGCTCATTTATTTTGACCTCATCCTGAAAACCTCTATTAAAACACACCTATGTTGTGTGGGATGCACAAGTTAATTCAGTGAGACTTTATCATAATCCTAACCAACTCAATATAAACATGTTGGTTTATATTGGTTAACATGTTAAAATCTAGTTAAAATATTAATTGTTAAAATATGACACAACCATTGGGGGGGGTGTGAAAGAAATGGAGAGACTGATAAACATAGTGTTAGGATCTTGTAGCTGAGGAGAAGAAGCAAAGACAGATCCAAAGTATTGGGAATTAATCTTGAGGACATATCTAGCTGATGTGACATGGTAGGAATACTGACTTTTGGAGTAGCTTGGAGTTAGCATGAAAACACCAGAGACTTAGGGTGAAAAAAGGAGAAATACTACAAGGATACCTGAGAAACCTTAGAGATTAATCTTAGGAATTTCAAAATTTAGGTGAAATGACTGTGCTTGTCCATCTTTTATTGTTGAGGCTCTGGATACACACTAAGAAATGATTATTATTCAGAAAAAAAGATACAAAAACAGAATGAAGTGGAAAAACATACTAAAAACCATATAATCAGTAGAATCACTTCCTCCTAAGATTTTTGTTGTTTAGGCTTTTTTAGTTGCATCCGACATTTCCTGACCTTATTTAGTGTTTCCTTGACAAATATATCAGAGCAATTTGCCACTTCTGTCTCCAGCTCATTTTACATTTGAAGAAACAGAAGTAAATAAGGTTAAATGACTTGTCCAGGGTCACGCATATAGTAAATGTCTGACGTCAGATTAGAATTCAGAAAAAAATATACTTTCCTGACTCTAGGCCCTTCAGTATATTCATTGCTACCTAGCCAACACTTTTTTTTTACTTTTTTAGAAATGTATTTAGTGTTTTATTTTCCCCAATTATATGTAAAAACAATTTTAACATTTGTATTTAAAACCTCAAATTCCAAATTCCCTCCCTTCCTCCCTCCCAACCCTGCCTCACTGAGAATGTAAACAGTTTGATAGAAGTAATACATGGGCAATCATGCAAAACAACATGGGCAATCATGCAAAACATTGATATTGTGAATGAAAAAAAACCGGGAAAAATAAAGTTAAAAAAGTATACTTCAGACTTCCGGGGGGTGGTGCCAAGATGGTGGTGTAGAAGCAGCAAGGTCCTGCCACTCCCACATGGCCACCCTAAACACCCATATAAAATGACTCTGGACAAATTTAAGGACTCTCAAATTCAGAAAAATACGGAAAACATCTCTCACAGAAAGCAGGTAGGCAGCAGGGGATCATCACAGCAGCCTGTAATCAAAATGGAGCCAGGCCCCAGGGCAGTCAGGAGGAGCTGAGCCGAGCTGCAGGCAGTCTACAAAACAGAAGATCTACATCCTCCAGCAACTCCACATCTACCAAGGTATGAAAGGTATGGGGGAGGGATGCTGGATGCTCACACTTCAATAAAGGAACAGGGACAGGGTAGAGAACAGAACAAGGGGGGGAGGCATAGTCAGGAGGGACATATGATCACTGTCACAGTATGTCCACTATGAAGATGTCCTGAAAAATCACACCTGCACAGCCTGTATTGATTTGGTTGTCCTTCCCGCAGGGGTAGGTGACAAGGGAGGAACCAAAAGAATCTAGAATTTAAAGCTTTGCAATACCTGCAACTAGGAATTAAGATATACAGGGGCTGGAATAGGGAGACCCTCCATGCCCTACCAGAAAGTTAGAGAGCAGGCCAGGGGAGGGGCTCTACAATGGGATATCTCTTTTGGGGTTGGGGTAGGGGAAAGAAGGGGAGAAAATTTGTAATTCAAAAATCTCATGAAAATGAATGATGTAAACAAGAAACAAATAAAATTCATTACATAAAATATAAAATAAACAATATGAACCAAAAAAAAGTATACTTCAATTGGCATTCAGATACCAACAGCTCTTTGTCTGGGTATTGATATCAGTTTTCTTCACAATTTCTTCAGACTTGTCTTGGATAATTGTATTACTGAGAATGACAAATTCATTTACAACAGATCATCTTACAATATTGCTGTTACTTTGTACACAGTAGATTTCACTTTGTGTAAACGCATATCACTTTTCCAGAATTTTTTTTAGAATTTATAGTATTTTCCCCCAATTACATGTAAAGAAAGTTTTCAATATTCATTTTCACAAGACGTTGAGTTCTAATTTTTTTTCTCTCTGTCACTCTCATCCACACTTCCAAAGACATCAAGCAATCTGATATAGGTTACATATGTAAAATAATATTGAACATATTTCTACATGAGTCATGCTGTGAAAGATAAATCAGGAAAAAAAAGGAAAACAAACACTACCAAGAGAAGGGAAAATGAAAATAGTATATTTTTATCTGTCTTCAGATGCCATAGTTCTTTTTCTAAATGTGAACATTTTCCATCCATGCAACTTTTGGAATTATCTTAGTTCAGAGGTGGGGAATCTGCAGTCTTAAAGCTACACATCGCCTTGTAGGTCCTGCTGTGCAATCTTTTAATTGAGTCCAAGCTCTACAGAAAAAAAAGCCTTTTATTAAGGGGATTTGTTCTATGAAGTTTGAATTCAGTCAAAAGGCTGAACTTGAGGAACTAGAGGGCCATATGTGGTCTTGAAGTCCCCACCCCTGCCTTAGATCATTGTATTGCTGAGAAGAGCCAAGTTTATCAAAGTTGATCATCATAGGATGTTGCTGTAACTGCATAAAATGTTTTCCTGGTTCTGTTCTCTTTACTCAGCATCAGTTCATGTAAGTCTTGCCGGGTGTTTTTTGTTTTTCCTGAAATCTGCCTGCACAGCATTTTTATACCACCATAGCATCCCAGGACATTCATACACTGCAGTTTGTTCAGCTATTACCCAATTGATTGGCATTCCCTCAATTTCTAATTCTTTGCCACCACAAAAAAAAGTTGTTATACATATTTTTGTACACATAGTTCCATGTATTTTTTTTATAATCTCTTTGAAATACAGACTTTCTAGTGGTACTACAGGATCAAAGTGTGTCCACAATTTTATAACTCTTGGGATATAGTTCCAAATTACTCTCTAGAATGGTTGGATCACTTGACAAATCATCCAATAATGCATTGGTGTTCCAATTCCCACATTCCCTCCAAACCCATGATTTTCCATTTCTGTGATATTCATCAATCAAATTTGTATGAGGTTGTATGTCAGAATTATTATACTTTGCATTTTCCTAATTAATAGCGATTTAGAGCATTTTTTTCATATGACTATAGATAGCTTTAATTTCTTCATCTGGAAAACTGCCTGTTCATATCCTGTGACAACTTATCAACTGGGTAATATCTTATATTCTTATAAATATGATTCATTTCTCTATATAGTTTAGAAATGAGGCCTCCATCAGAAACACTGGCCATAAAATTTTTTTCTAAGTTTTCTTCTTTCCTTCCAATTTTGGTTATATTGGCTTTGTTTGTAGAAAGACTTTTTAATTTATTATAATCAAAATTATCCATTTTGCAATATGTAATGTTTTCTCCATCCTTTTGTAATCATAAACTCATCCCATCTCCATAGATCTGACAGGTAAACTATTCCTAGCTCTTCTTGTTAGCTAATGGTATCACCCTTTATATCTAAATCATATATCCATTTTGACCTTTTCTTTGTATAAGTTTTAAGATGTTGGTCTATACTTAGTTTTGGCCTTACTATTTTGCATTTTCCCCAGCAATTTTTGTCAAATAGTGAGTTCTTATTCCAGAAGCTGGAGTCTTCAGATTTATCAAAGAGTAAATTACAGTAATCATTGACTTCTATGTGTCATGTACCTAATCTGTTTCCCAGATCCCAGCATTCTATTTCTTAGTCAGTACCAAATAGTTTTGATCATTGATGCATTACAATACAATTCTAGATCTGGTATGGCTAAGACACCTTCCTTTGCATTTTTGTATTGATTCCCTTGATGTTCTGAATGACCTTGTGCTCTTAGAGATGAACTGTTATTTTTTTTAGCTCCATAAACTATTTTTTGTGGTTTGATTGGTATAGTATGGAATAAGTAAATTTAAAGTTTGGTTCCTCTTCTCAATTTGTTTCTTTTGCCTGCTTATGTTGCCAATCAATTAATTACTTGATTTTTTAGCTCTGTGGAACTCTGCTTCCACAGGGCAAAGTTCTGTCCCAAATTGCTGGGGTTTTCACAGCTCCTGGAGCTATTGGGTGACAGCCATTTTTTGCAGCCCCCACCAACTTTGGCTCACTGAAAATGCACCCCAGGAATACCACGCTAGACCACAATCTGGATCTAGGCTGCTCAAGGCAAGAGCACTTAGCCTCTGACTGATTGCTTAGTCCCCCCTGTAGTCTTCAGACCAGGGAGCTCTGAAGCAGCCATGAGGAAGCTGCTCCAAGGATACTTCTGCTCCTTACTTGTCCTTGTGGCAGTTTGACCAGATTGCTTTTCTCCCCCAAAATTTAGCTGAGTTCCACTGACCTTTCACTTAGTCCTTGTTTCTTTTGGATTGATAATTCTGGAAACTGCCACAACTGCCACTGATCCACTCTCCTGAAGTCTCCAGCTGCGGTTCATCCTGGCTGCCCTGGGGCTAAGCCGCAGTTTCAGGATGGGCTGGTTTTGCCTCCCGGCATGTTTTGATGAGCACTTCTTGCTGAGCTGCCTTAAAAGGGAGATGTGTTTTCTTCAATTTTTGTGAGTTTTGGAGTCCCAAAATTTTTTTAGAATCATTTTTATGGGTTTTTGAGGTGGCTAAGTGGGAGCCAGGGAACCTTCTTGCTTCTATGCTGCCATCTTGCATCCATGCCCCACTACATTTTTTTATGTAGAATTTCTCTATCTCTTTCTACTAGGTTTTGTTGGTAGTATATAGAAATGCTGACGATTTATGTGTTTATTTTGTATTCTGAAACTTTGCTTAAGTTGTTAATTACTTCAAGTATATTGTTAGTGGTTCTCTAGAAATCTCTATGTATGCCATTCTGTCATCTACAGAGAGGGATAATTTTTTTCCATCATTGCCCATTCTAATTCCTTCCATTCCATTTTCTTCTCTTAAATTCTAAAGTTGATGCTTCTATTCCACTATTAAATAGTAAAGGTGATAATGGCTTCACCCCTTAATGGGAAATCATCTGTCATATCTCCATTACATAAACTGCTTCCTTGTGTGTTTAGATTGATACTGCTTATAATTTTAAGGAAAACTTCATTCATTCCTGTGCTCTCTAGTATTTTTAACAAAAATGGATGCTATATTTTTGTCAAAAGCTTTCCTCTACATCTATTGAAATAATCATATGATTTCTATTAGTTTTTTGTTGTTGTTCTTGTTGTTGTTTTACTATGCTGATAGTTTTACTAATATCGAACAGGCCGTGACTTCCTGACATAAAACCTACCTGGTCATAGTTTATTCTCATGGTGACAAATTGCTGTAATATGTTTGTTAAGATTTTATTTACATTTTTGCATTAATATGCATTAGGGAAATTGCTCTAGAATTTTCTGTCTCTTTCATGGCTCTTTCTGGTTAGGTAAAAGCACAATATTTCTATGCTAAAAAAGAATGTGAAAGGACTACTTTAGTCATTTTTTTTTCAAAATAGTTTATATAGTATTGGAATTAATTGTTCTTTAAATGTTTGCTACAATTCACTTATAAATCTTTCTGATCCTGTAGATTTTTTTAGTTCAAGGAAGTTCATTGATGACTCCTTCAATTTCTTTTTTTAAATGTGTTTAAATATTTTATTTGCTTTTCTGTTAATCTGGATAATTTGTTTTGTAAATATTCATCCATTTCACATAAAATTGTTAGATTTATTGCCATATATTGGGATAAAAAAGCTCCTAATTATTGTTTTAATTACCTCTTCATGGTTGTTGAATTCACCCTTTTCATTTTTCATACTGATAATTTGGTTTTCTTTTTTCTTCTTTAATCAAACTAACCAAAGGTTTATCTCTTTTGTTTTTCCTCATAAAATGAACTATTTGTTTAATTTATTCATTAAATAATTTTCCTACTTTTAGTACTATTAATCTCTCCTTTGATTTTCAGAATTTCTAATTTTGTATATCATTGGGTATTTTTACTTTTTTACCCTTTATACATATTTTTTCATTATATGCCCCATTCATTTTTCTCCTCTTTATTTTATTCATATAAGAATTTAGAGATACAAAATTTCCCCTTGTGATTCCTTTGAATGCATGACATGAGTCTTGATACGTTGTATAATTAAAATCATTCTTGAGGGGTTGGAGCCAAGATGGTGGTGTAGAAGCAGCAAGATTTTGCATCTCCCACATAACCACCTCAAATACCCATAAAATATGACTCTAAACAAATTTTAGGGATCCAAAACTCAGAAAAATACAGGAACACATCTCTAGCTGAAGGAAGCTTTGCAGGTGGGGCTCATTGTAGCAGGCTGGGAGCCAAACCCAGCACAGCCTGAAACCACAGCCTGGCCACAGGGAAATCAGGAAAAGCCACAACTGGAGTCTTCAGGTGAGTAGATCAGTGGCAGCTGTGGCAGTTTCCAGATTTATCAAGCCAGAAGAAATAAGGACTAAGTTAAAGGTCAGTAGAATTCAGCTAAAGTTTGGGGGAGAAAAGGAGTCCGGCCTAAACTGCCCCCAGGGCAAGGAAGCAGCAGAAGCAGGAGAAGCGGCAGCAAGTGGAAGCTACTTCCACCACTATGCTTCAGAGCTCCTGCTCTGCAGACTGCAGGGGGTGGGGGCAAGCAACTGTTCAGAGGCCAAGTGCTCTTGTGTTCAGAGGCCTGGTTCTGGATTATGGTCTTGGGTGGTGGTCCTGGGGTGTGTTTTTAGTGAGCCAATGCTGGTGGGGCCTGCAACAGACACCTAATAGCTCTGGCAGCTGTGAAAACCCCAGCAATTTGGAACAGAGATTTACCCCCTTGGAAGCAGAGTTCCACAGAGCTAAAAAAAATCAAGCAATTTATTGAATGGCCAAAATGAATAGGAAAAGAAAGCAAAGAAAGAATGGTAACCAAATTCTATAATCCTTTTTTAGGGACAGAAAGAATAAAAGCAGGGAATGGGAGGAAGACAAGACAGTCAGAACTCACACACCAAATGCTTCCAAGAAACATTAAGATTGTCTACAAGCCATAGATTGGCTTTAAAAGGACTTTGAAAAAAATAAGAGAAGTGGAGGAAAAATTGGGAAGAGAAATAAGAATGATGCAAGAAAATCATGAAAAGAGAGTCAACAACCAGACTTAAGAGAATAACACCTTTAAAACAGATTAACTCAAATGGCAAAAAGAGGCCCAAACAGCCAATGAGGAGAAGAATGCCTTAAAAAGTCAAACTTGCCAGATGTAAAAAGAATTTTAAAATCTTTCTGAAGACAATAATACCTTCAGAATTAGAGTGTAGCAAATGGAAGCAAATGACTTTATGAGAAATCAAGATACTATTACACAGACACAAACAAATGAAAAAATAGAAGGTAATGTGAAATATCTCATTGAAAAAAACTTAGATCTGGTAAAGAGATCCAGGAGAAACAATTTAAAAAGTATTGGACTACCTGAAAGCCATGATCAAAAAAAGAACTTAGAAAGCATTCTTCACAAAATTCTCAAGGAAAATTTCCATGATATTTTAGGACCAGTAGGCAAAATAGAACTAGAAAGAATTCACCAATCACCTCTTGAAAAATATCTCCAAAAGAAAACTTCTAGAAATGTTATAGACAGTGTCTGGAGTCCCCAGGTAAAGGAGAAAATATTACAGGCTGTCAAGAGCAAGCAATTTGAATACTGTAGAAACACAATTAGCATAGCCCAGAACCTGGAAGCTTCTACACTGAGGGATCAAATGGCTGAGGAAATGATATTCTGGAGATTAAGGGAGCTAGGATTAAAACCAAGAATCACCTCCCCAGAAAAATTGAGTATAATGTTCCAGGCAAAAATATGGCTATTCAGTGAGGTGGAGGACTTTAAAACATTCTTGCTCAAAAATACCAGAACTGAAAATAAAATTTGACATTCAAATACAAGAAGCATGAGAAGTTAAACATGGAAAAATAATCACAAGGAATTTATCAAATTTGAACAATTTACATGCCAACATGGAGAAATGATCATTGTAAATTATGAAATATTTCTCAGTGTGAGGGTAGGTGAAGGGAATACAAATGTATACATACATATACATACAGATAAATATCTGAGTATATGTACACATGAGTTTATAAAAGAAGCAGGATCAATTGAATAGGAAGGGAAGATACACTAAAAGGTGAAATTCTGAGGGGGAAGAGGATTAGAATGAGAGGAGACAGGGAGAGACAGAATGGGGTTAATCGTCTCATACTGAAGAGGTAAGGGCTAATTCTTACAATGGAGGGGGAGAACAGGAAGGCAAAAGGGAAAGGGTCAACCTTGCTCTCATTGATTTTGGCTTAAGGAAGGAATGACATACACTCTAAACTGACTATCTTGTCACACAGGAGAATAGGGGGGATGGGGATGTGAGGTGGGATGACAAAGGGGATGGAAGCGAGGAAGGTGGCCAGAAGTACACACTTCTGTAAAACGACAGGGACAGGGTAGAGAATAAAACAAGGTGGGGTGGGCAAGATAGGAAGTAGGGATATATAATCAGTCTCTCACAGTATGCATGCTGTGGTGATGTTCTGGGTAATTATACATGTGCAGCCTGTATTTAGTTGCTTCTCCTTCCAGAGGGGGTGGGTGATGAGGGAGGAAGGGAAAGAATCTAGAATTTAAAGTTCTGTAATCAAATGTTAAAAATGTATATGTACGTACACACACATATATACATATGTATGCATATATATGTACTGTGTGTGTATACACTATTAGTACTAATTACATTTAACTCTGAATTTAGATATATAGGCACTGTGGTAGGGGATCCATCCTGCCCTATTGGAAAGTCAGAGGGTTGAGAGGGAGAACATAGGAGAAAATCAACTGGGAAATGGGTTATACAGTGGCATGGCCTGCTTCAAGTTAATGGGTAGGGGAAAGATTGTGAGAAATTTTTTAACTCAAAATCTTATGGAAATTAATGAGGTAAACAAGAAAATAAATGAATTAATGTATCTTAAAAAAGAATTACTAGGGGCAGAGCCAAGATGGCGGCATAGAAGCAGCAAAGCACCACAGTTCCCACACAAATATGCTAAAAAAACTCACGGGACTCTAAAATGGGACTCTAAACAGATTTTCAAGCTCCAAAACTCTCCAAAAGACAGAAAGCACATCTGTTGCTACGGCACCTCAGCAGGTGGGGCTCTTCTCAGCAGTCTGGGAGCCGCGGCCAAGACCCTGGCTGGCTCAGGCCCTGGGGCATCGGGCGGGGAGCCGTGTCTATACGAGAGCAGATTGGCTGCACTGGAGGCACAGTAACCACATTTATCAGGCCAGAAGAAAAAAAGGCTAAGAGAAAGGTCAGTGGATTTTGCTAACTGGGGAGGAGAAGAGCAGGTTCGGCCAAACTGCTCCCAGGGCAAGGAAGCAGTGGAAGACGGATGTAGCAGCAGGAACGGAGTAGCAGTGGCCTCAACTGGGCTGCTTCAGAGCCCTCGGTCTGCAGATAGCAGGGGGGCTGAGGTGATCCATCAGGGCCAAGGGCTCTTGCATTGAGCGGGCTGGATCTGGATCATGG
>JAQQSW010018372.1:0-11257 GCA_028646575.1 Pseudocheirus occidentalis | reverse complement strand
CTTCTGGACTGAAGATTCTTCATCATTTAATCCATCCTTCAGTAGCCAGTTCATATGTTTTATCTGGGTAGGTTATGTGTCCACAAAAATTTTTCTGGATGTGACTTGAAAGAAGACATGAATAGATACTGATATTCTCATCCACCCAATCTTCTCCATGGAAGACTTGGATTCTAGTGGAGGGGGGGCAAGAAGTGGGGGACAGAGTTTGGACCACTCTATTCTCCTTAGAGAAAAGGTACCCAAATAGAATAGTATCTACCTGCTGTACTACATGTCATTAGTCTAGAGGAGATAGTTTTTAGTTTCAAGTTCAGTCTTAGATTTTTATCTTCTTAATGGAGGAGTTTCCCAAAGCTTAATTCTCTTGCCTCCAAATTCAAGTTCCATAAAAATAGATATATAGTCAAAAATAAACGCACTTCACCAATATTATATAATTTATATAATAGATATATATTATGTATATTATATAATAATATAATTATTATATAATAATATATAGTTAATAGAATACAGACACCAGAAAAGACAGACATATAGAGAGCATATAGCAGACAATACAAAGAGTTTCCTAAGCTTTCTTCCTGTGATTGAAACATCTCAGCTCAATTGAGCGTCCAAGATCTCACCCAAGGGGAAACTCCCCAAAGTCTCTAGTATAGCAAACTGCAGAACATAATGGAAGGTTTGACTTCTCCATACTTCATATTCTTCCCATAGACTTTCTTTCCTTAAAGAGAAGAATCTAAAACAATGTCTGAATTGTTTGAATTGGTTTTTTTTAATGTGTTGAGATAAAATATCACAACCTGTTGGTGGCAGTCAACCCATGTTTCTTAACCCTTTGAGAAAGGGAAACAAAAGCTATGAATGATTAAAAAATTTCAACAATTGTTGAACAATGTCTAAATCTGAAAGCTAGAAGACTAAGCTCTCTCTTCTCCCAAGCTCTTGCCAAATTCAGTAAACAATTTCCAACAACGAAATAGGTTTCTCTCTCTCTTTCACTCACTCTCTCCCTCTCTTTCTCTCTCACTCTTTCTCCCTATCTCTCCCTCTCTCTCTGTCATTCTCTCTTTCACTCTCTCTCTGTCTCTCTCTCTCTGTCTCTCTCTCTCCCTCCTCTTTTCTTCTCTCTCATCTGTCTCTCACCCTTCTTTCTCTCCTTAATTTACTTTATTACTTTTCTTTGGACCTGCTGCAGTTTTATCAGAAAACCTCAGCTTCCTAGAGGTTGAGGGGTATAAAGGGACTTCCATAGTACCGGTCAGGTTGCTGCTCACTGGAAAACTTAAAAATTGGATTTTTTTTCTCTGAGATCTCTAGTCAACGTTTTGGAAAAAAAAGTATATGAGAAGAAGAGTCAAATCTGAAAGAATTTAGAGTTTCAAGGATCCTTAGCTCTAATTCATTTCCTTCATTTTATGTATAATAAAACAGACCAAGTCATCTCATTTTGGTTAAGTTTCTTCCCCAAAGTCACAGAGTACTAAGTAGAATGAGAATCAAATACAGGTTTTCTGACTGCATATCATACCACACTGGAGAGCCATAATTAGGAATTTTTGCACTAAAGAGAGTAACATAGAATATGACAGGGAGTTCATCTGAGGGAGAGGTATTTGGGGATAAAGTGTGCCCCATTATACTTAGAGGTTAGTATGCTGAAGGACTGGCCACTGCTATGAATAAGTAGCTATGTAGTACAGTGGATAAGAGTTCTCGGCCTGGAGTCAGAAAGACCTGAGTTCAGATTTGAACTCAGACACTTACTAGCTGTGTAACCCAGGGCAAGTCACTTAATTCTGTTTCAGCTTCTTCATCTGTAAAATGAGCTGGAGAAGGAAATGACAAATTGTTTCACTATCTTTGCCAAGAAAACCCCAAATGAGGTCATGAAAGGTCAGCCATAACCAAAATGACTGCACAACAGCAACAACGAGAAATAGGGACCAAGGAAAGAATTGGGGCTGCGAGATGACTGTTCCCTAAAGGGTTCTGACAGTACCCTACACTTTTTAGCACTCTAGGACAAAAGTTCCATTCATACTGCCTTTGTTACTACTCTGTCCCACTGACTCCATCAGACTGGCCCTTGTGATTAAGGCAAAAGACACTAATGGAGAGGGGACAAGAAAGGCAGGTCGTTTGTCCCCGAATCAGAATTTTTTAATCATTCATAGCTTTTGTTTTCCTTTCTCAAAGGGTTAAGAAACACGGGTTGACTGCCACCAACAGGTTGTGATATTTTATCTTAACACATTAAAAAAAAACAAAACCACCCACCACATCTGTACAATGGTTCTGATTTCCTCATGGCCACAAGATGATCAGTTTCTCACTGAATTCTTTGCTGGTCCCTCTGGGATTTTGTAAGGAGATACGGGGCTCAATGGTAATGCTCTTTCAAAAGCCTCCAGCTTTAATAAGTCACTTCTTTCTCCTCAGGCTAAATTCAGATGAATGAGAATCAAGGAGCTTTATGCAAAACTTCTGACCTTCACTCCCTCTTATTTGCATTGTCATCACCCTTTATTCTTCTAAAGTGCTTTCATTTTGCATAATGTTATTCTGGCTTTTGCTGTGAGCCTCCTTTCATTTCCCCAATTATAACAATTTTAGGCAAACCCATAGATAACCTTCAAAAATCCATATGTCTATGTGATCTTTCACCAGAAGGAAGAAAAAAAGAGATCATTTGGGGGTGCGGCTTGAAAACTTATAGTCTGGTTTTTCTCCTCTGAAGGGACTAAATGGGAGAGTTTCCCATTTCTCTATGAAAATCTATGCACCACTACTAAACAAGTATATGCAAAACTCTGGCCTAAGGTAGGTAGGCTCTGTCATTGCCAAAGTGCTGTTATTTGGGGAATCTTTGCCCCTCACCCCCAAATCTGCTATTTGCATCATAAGAACTGAAATTCCCCAAAGAAGATTCATTCCTTTAATATAAGGCTTAGATAATTGTCAAATGGATCTAGCATAAATCACTTAATTAGTTTTAGCATTTGTCTGAGAAAAAGGAAATGTCAGGAACTGGTCAGAAAGATGAGGCAGATGGGACCACAAGAGTGGGGAAAAGATCCAATATAGTAAAATAAATTTCCAAGACAGAATTCTTCTTTCTTGATATTGTGGGCAATACAAGCAATTCAACAGCTCAGTTCTACAAACTTATATTAAGCATTTACTTAATGCAGTGAAGTCCAATAGTCTCTCAGATACAGCAGATGTTTTTTTAATTAAATTTTATCTATTTCAATTTTAAACATTTATTTTTTCTCCCACCTACCCCATGGGGTGGAGTAAGGAAAACTTTGTAATGATTAAGTGAAATTAAGCAAAACAAAATTCCATGTTGGCCACACCCAAAAATGTGCTTTTGATTCTCAATATTAGTCCATCTCTTTGTCAGGAGGTAGATAACATTTTTAATTACTAGTTCTCTGGAATCTTGGCAGATCATTGCATTGATCAGAGTTCTCAATTCTTTCACAACTCTTCATGTTTGCAATGTTTATTTCATGGCATATATTGTTCTTCTGGTTCTGCATACTTCACTTTGCATCAGTTCATATAAATCTTCTGTCTGAAAAAATCTGAGTATTTCTAAAAGTTTTTGAAATAGTCTCTTTCATCATTTCTTATAGCACAGTAATGTTCCACTATATTTCATATCATATGTTATTCAGCCATTCTTTGTCTAATAGGCACCCCAGGACATGCAAAGTTTGGAAAAGACTCCCTCACAATCATATAATGTAGCCATTTCTAGGGGAGAACGGAGAAGGAAGAAAAAAAGGAAAAAATTTACATGATAATTTATATTTTAAAAGGAATAGCAAGTGGCATATAATTGATTTCCAGTTTCATGTGCAATCATCTTTTTATCATTATGCTTTGGAAATCCTTTTCTTATTCCATAAATTAAAAATTAAATATACATTTTTAAAAGACTCCTTATTTCATTAATTGATTAAGCAAGGGGATATGGCATCATAATAAAAAAATGATATGGGGAATATATGCTTTCAACTAATATATTGGCAGATCTCTCTGAGCATCCCCAATTAACAAAATACTTTTTGGCGTCCCCATTTTAGAGATGAAAAAAGAAAGAAGAGAATAGAGTCCAGAGCACTGCAGTTCCCATTTTAAAAACCCCTCTATCACAATAAAGATGCTAAGTATCTAAGTATCTAAGATATTCTATCTTCACATGTGTGTTAATAAACAATGATCTCCTTAAAGGGCAATGGGATCTCTTTTCATTTGGGAGATAGTGTCAGACTTACGCAGAAGTAGATGCCAATGTGGGAGATGGGAGAAACAAAGGACACAAACACCATCCTTCTCTCTCCTGTTTCCAGATATAATGAAGTTCCATGAACCATCATATCCCAAGGCAGAGGAGCAATAAAACACAGCAGAAAGAGCTGTTTGTAGTGAAAGGTTCTGGGTTCAAATCCTGACTCTGCCACTAACTACATTAATGACTTTAGGCAAATCACCTAACTCTCTGGGTCTCAGTTTCACCATCTATAAAATGAAGAGATTGGACTAAATGACCTCTGAGGTGTCTTCTAGATCTGGACCTATGACCCTATGAAATACTTGGACACAACTACTATGTCTCCATGAATTTTTTTTTTCTCGAGGCTAAATTTATACTTCTTTGAACCTGCCTTTCTATGGCAGGGCCACCATTCCCTTCCCCTATATGATTCTTTCTCTCTGGCTGGCATAGAGGTTGTTAATATCCTTATGACAATGGGAACATGGACCCTGTTCAGCAACATTGGTTAGTTGGCTGGCATCCATATCCTTCCAGTCAAATGATAATAGGCTATATTTATGTGATTGCATCACACAACCCCATGAGGACCACCATATTATATTATTAGTCCCTTTTTGCAAACAAACAGAAAAGCTAAGTATAGGATCATAGGATTTAGTGCTGGGAAGAATATTTGGTCCAATCTCCCCATTTTATAGATGAGTAAACTGAGGACTCGGAAGCTTAAGGTATTTGCCTCAAATCATAGAGATACTAAGTAGCACAATCAGGGGTCAGTAGGTAGCACAATGGATAGAGTGCTCCTCCAGAGTTAGGAAGTTCAAATCTGGTTTTGGATAGATACTAGTTGTATGACCCTGGGCAAGTCACTTAACCCTGTTTACCTCAGTTTCCTGTTCTGTAAAGTAAGCTGAAGAAGCAAATGGCAAACCACTGCCAAGTACTTCTTGCGAAGAAAACCCCAAATGGAGTCACAGAGAGTCAGACGCTACTGAAGCAACTAAATTACCAAGAGCAGAGTCAAGATTCTAACCTGCATCCTCCAATTCTATTTTCTATGGGTTTTCTGCTCTGTTACACTGTCCATACCAGCAAGTAGCAAAAGAAGAACAAGTTAACGTTTTGAATCCAAGGCAAATGTCACACACCCAATCAAGGAAAGTGGCATACAGCATCCTCTCGCCTGAGTGGATCCAGGAGAGAAAGTGAGGATGACAAGACACAGACACAGGTCACTTCAGGTAAGACTGTGTGGGTGGCAGAGCTTGATGGGGTAAGTCAGAAGCTAACTTCAGCTTATTAACTGGTAACTTCCCATATTAACTTATTGTTATTTACCATGTGAACGAATTATTCTTATTGAAAAGGTGCTGAATTCTCCTGTTTCTATATTGCAAAAGGAATATAAATGTTGACATTTCCCTATAGAGTTAATGTCCTGAGGCAAAGCCCCAGCTGTCTCACCCTAGTTATGGCTTTGAGCCACCAAGTCAATATATGAACCTATATCATCTTACTCCAAGTCTGACATGACACCATGCTGTGTCTCCAATGACTAGAACTCACATGTCATAGTGAAGAACATAGTTATTCAACCCCATCCTTCATTCGATTGAATTATAGAGGAAACAGAGGATCCAAATCTCAGCTACATAATCCCTTTCCAAACAGCAGCATCCCACTGCTGAAAAATTGCAGACTTGTTCTTCCACTATGAGCCAGTTTTGTCTCCATGAGAGAGACTCACACTTTCAATGGCATTTCCTTCTTAGCTAACTTCCTTTGCCACCCGTGGAGGCTTGCACAGGGAAATCAGGAAGCCACTGTCACTGGCAGACAAAGAAACTTGGACTAACTTCTCTTCTCTGATTTTTCCCCCTAGAAACACTTTGACCTCTTTCCCAGAAACTTTAGAGTACTATTTTTAGTCCAAAATAGGTACATTTCATTCCAGGAGCATTTCTTAAGTAAATAGAAGCAAAGCACAATACCCATCCTCACCCTGAGAAAATTAGTAATGATCCTAATTATTATAATTACCATGGCCTAGTCTGGTATTTCTGGTCATTGGACAATGGGAGAGAATGACTAAAATAAACATAATTTCCAGTTGTTTCTGGCCTCCATCCTGTTAGGCAAGCAATAGAGGGAAGAAAATGATAAACTCTGAAGAACCCTTCTAGCATGATAGATAGGAATCAACTCTGTAGTCAGTCAAGATGGGGATTAGAATTGTAGCTGGAACCTTTACTTGCTGTGGGATCAAGAGCAAGTGTCCTTTATTCTTTGAGTTTGAGTTTCTCCATCTCTAAAATGGGAAAAATAATATCAATGTTATCTTTGTCACAAGGTTGTTATTAAAAATCATTATACAAAGTGACATATAAGTGATTATTATTAATTAATTAATAGGAGATAGAAATTCAACTTTTGTTTACATTAATTGAAGCAACTATTAGACGAGGAAACTCCTTTTACCAATACAAGTCAACAATCTCTGCCACTTACAATCTTAGAGAATTGCCTAGAACAGTGAGTAGTGAAATGATTAGCTCAGGGTTTGTGATGTTAATGGGATTTAAGATCTTCCCTTCCCATTAATAAGCTCAGGTGGAGCCCATTAAGGGAAGCTTGCTTAGGGGAGGCTTGCTTATAGGAAGGCTTTCACACCTTTTGTTAATTTCTAATTAGGTACTGAGTCATGAGGGTTGTGATGCCCTTTGGCTCTAAAAAGTGTATATATACTCTGAGGTTAGCATTTTGCTTTAGGGTTCACTCATTGGAAGAGTGTTCCTGTGATTTGGCCAGATGAGACTCTGGGTAGCAGGTAGCAGGTAGCCCCTGGCATTGAAAACCCCAATGTTGGTGCTTCTTCTCTGGTAACTATATATGTATTGCCTTAGATGTCGGATCTGTCTGTTGATCTGTGCTAATTTCTCAGTTAGAAATCCTGTCTGTTGGTCTTTATTTCTCTGCCTGTATCTTCTCTATTTTCTTTGTTGGGATTTTCTCCGAAGTTCAGAATGTTGATTTTTCCCCTGCAATGATGAATGTAATTTAAAAAAGATTGTTGACTCTTGAACACCTAGCTTTCCTAGTAAAGCATATCTAAGAACCTGTGCTAGCAGTCATCCTGAGTATACCAGTGTGGTTGCTGCTACAAGGTCACATAGCCAATATATATCAGAGGCAGGGAGGGAAATCAGATTTTCCTGTCTCCTAGGCTAGGTCTCTACCCACTATACCACATTGCTTCTCATCAATTAATAGAAATTAATTGTAAGTAAGTAAGATGTGTTGGACTTGACATCTAAGGATATGGTTTCACATTCTGATTCTGAAGTTCACTACTTGTATGACCTTTGGCAAGAAATTTCTCTTCTCTGAGGATCAGTTTCCTCATCTGTAAAATGAGGGAGCTGAATTAGATAGACTTAAAGGTCCCTTATGTCTCTTAGTTTATGATGCCAAAATAGAGTGATCCAGTGAACTGTTTTTCTCCTGGTGTCCCAAACTAATATCATGATCTTCCCTTCAAATCTGCCCCAACTGCTAACTTCAACATTTCTGTTGGTGGTAGCTCTGTTTCTCCTTACCTCTAAGAAGCTCCAAAGTAATCTTTAGCTGCTCCTTTTTTTTCCATACCTAATTTATCTTGTCAATCCTATCTCTGAAATATTTCTTCCATGAGTCCCTTCTTTCTCCTCCCAATGCCTCTGCCCTAGTTGAGGTCCTCATTACTTCTCACCTAACCCATGATTAATTCACTAAGCATCACTGAGACACTTACTGAGTTCAAGTCTCTACACTAGGTGTGCGGTACTTGAAAATAGCTAAATTGAGATTCTTACTGTCAAGGGGGGGAAGGGAAAGAAGATAAACATGTTTTTAATGGGAGTCAAAGACATGTCTTGTCAAGTCGAACTTAAGATAATTTTACAACATAGCTCCCTTAAGCAAAATCATTCCAATAAAACTCACTGAACTAATGAAAAGATCATCTCGTTCAAACGAGTCTTAGATATTACAAAATTGTTTTATCCTGTTCCTCTTTAAGTCTTTAAATTTGTTATACATGTACTCTCATTTCAGGATCATTTTAAAGATATTAAATAAGGCCCTTAAATGACCCCTCTTTAATGGGGTTAAGGAGGATATAGTCTTAGTGCATCCAATAGTGATTGTTGGGGGTGGGGCAGTGTATTTTCTTCTGTGTGTGCTGCGTGCATAATTTTCCTAAGGCCAAATAGGGGGCGAATTGAGTAAGAAGCACCCCATAAAAGTATGATCTTCATTTCAGGAAGGACATACTCCCTTTGAAGTAGTTGTTCCATTTGGGGCCCTCAAACATACATGATCAGATAAATGTTCTGTGCTATGTCAGAATTTCTTTATCATCACATATTCCCCTTTCCAGTAAATGAGAACATTGATTCAGGGTAGGGAATATCATGGAGAAAGGTGACAAAATATGGTACCAAATACAGAGGTCCCAGATAGAGACATACCACAATTCTTACCCTTACCTTACCACCACCCTCTTGCATTTCCCACAAGTCAGAGCGTTGGCAGAGCACAAAATAAACTCCCACATAAAAGGACACTCCCATTTGTTCTTTTTCAGCCTTATGGCATCTTGCCACTTCTGCATAATTTCAAAGAAGCCAAACAAAGACTTAAATATTACGTCTGGGCTTTGTGATTTGAACTTATAGAGGACAGTTAGATATTCTTTCACTCTCCTCTCTAATCTTGGGTTTCAACTCCCTGTTGGCCATCTTTGTCCCTCCCCAGCACCCTCATATTCTGCAGATGATTCTTAGAAGAGAAAACAAAAGGGAAAAAAAGGAGAAGGAATTTTAATTTTTTAAAGGTGAACATTAACTGAATACTGGAATACAAAGGGTATTATTTTTGTCCCTCAAACAAAATTAAGTAACTAAAATGCAAACTTGTTCTTTTAATTGACAACTAGATTTTAATTGAAAAAACAAAAACAAAAAAAAACTCTCCAAAGCACAAGCATTACAACAGCACCCTTCCTATTATTGGTTGTACTTTCACTTATACCCCTATTATGATAATAGTCCTTATTCCCCAGTGTCTTCCCACAGATTCTCCCAGGTGCAGACCTTGTCATTCCACCGAAATTGCTCTTCATGTTCACTAAAAATCTCTTAGTTGGCAAATTTGATGATCTTTTCTCCATCCCCATTCTCTTTGACCTTTATGTGACCTTTGACATTGCTGATAGTTTGGCTCCTTGATACTCTCATTTCCATGGGTTTTCACAACATCACTCTCTCCTGGTTAGGAACCTAGCAGACTCCTCCTTTTCTCTCTCCTTCCCTGGATCTTCTTCCAGTTCCTTCTCTTTTACCATTTGTATCCATCAGGGTTCTGTCCTGGGTCCTCTTCTGTTATCTTTTCTTCTCTTCTGTTCTCTTCTCCCTCTTTACTCCTTCACTCAATCTCATCAGCTCTCATGGATTTAATGACCATCTCTATGCTTACTATTCTCAAATCTACCCATCCTGCCCCTAATCATTTTGCTGACCTCCAGTCCCATATTTTCAACTGAAGACTTTCAAACAAGATGTCCAGTAGATATCTTCATCTCAGTTTGTAAAAAAGAGAACATATCTTTCCCCCTAAGCCCTCCTCCCCTCCAACCTTCCTTATTACTGTAGATAGCATCTCCTTGCAGATGCACAACCACAGGTTCATCCTCGACTCCTCCCTATCTTTCATCCCCCGTGTCCAATCTGTTGCTGAGGCCTGTTGATTTCATCTCTACAACATTTCTCAAATATACTTCCTTCTCTCCTCTGACACTGTCATCACTCTTGTGCAGGCCCTCATGACCTCAGACCTGGTCTATTCCAATAACGTTCTGGTGGATCTCTCCCCACTTCAATCCATCTTCTGTTCATCCACTAAAGTGATTTTCCTGGAGCACAGATCTGATTATGTCATCTCCCTACTCCATATACTCTGGTGGTTCCTTATTGCTCCCTGGCTCAAGTATAAAATGCTCTGTCATTCAAAGACCTTCTTAAACTACCCGCTTCCTATTTTCCAGTCTTTTTACACCTTATTCCCTGCCACAAACTCTTTGACATTGACCTCTTGGCTCTTCCACAAATAAGAAACTTCATCACTTCATCTATCATCTCTGGGCATTTTCTCTGGCTGTTCCCCCATGCCTTGAATCTTCTCCATCCTCAGCTGCACCTGCCGACTTCCTTTAAGTCTCAACTAAAATCTGTTCTTTACTAGAGATCTTCCCCAACCCCTCTTAATTTTAGTATCTTCCTTCTGTTAATTCCTATTAATCCTATATTAAACTAGCTTTATATAAATTTGTTTGCATGTTGCCATTGGAGCATAAACTCCTTGAGAGCAGCAACTGCTTTTTGTTTCTTTTTTGTCCAGAATTTAGCCGAGTGCCTGGAATACATACTAAGTGCTAAATAAATGTTGATTGATTGATTGATTATATTGACTCAGGCCACCAATGAGAAATTATTTTTTTCTCTAAATATTTAGAGTTTTATTCTTGTGAAGAATGTTTTGTGATATGTTCATATAGTTCTTTTACATGTGTGAGCAGGTAGACTCCCAAGTATTTTATGCTGTCTGTAGTTATTTTAAATGGAATTTCTCTTTCTATCTCTTCCTACTGGTTTTTGTTGCTAATATAAAGACATGGTGATGATTTGTTTTATATCTTGAAAATCTGCCAAAGTTAATTATTTCAAGTAGTTTTTTTTGTTTGACTCTCTATGATTCTCAAAGCAAATCATCATGTCATCTGCAAAAAGAGTATTATTTCCTCTTTGCTTATACTTATTTCATTCATTTATTTTTCTTATCTTATGGCTATTGATAGCATTTCTAATATAATACTGAATATTAAAAACATAATGGAATCCTTATTTTGTGTCTGACCTTATC
>JAQQSW010018371.1:0-11257 GCA_028646575.1 Pseudocheirus occidentalis | reverse complement strand
TTATCAAAGGCTTTATCTGCCTACCTATCTATTAGATCTGCTTTTGAACAGAGGCCAGGGATAATAGGTAGCATTGTAAGAAGCAGCCTGATATAATAGAAATAGAGATGGACTCAGAGTCAGAAAGATCACTCTAAATTCTGTGTACTTACTAACTATGGGATTCTTAGAAATAGTTAACCCCTGGGAGTCTCATTTTTCTCATCTATAAAATGTTGGTAATAATGTTTTCCTTAAAGAGTTGTAAGAATTCAAGGATGTCCGTATGCATGCATATAGGCATGTACATACATGAATGTATACATTGTGCATACATACACGCACATACCAGTACATATACATGTGTATATACATGTTTCTTTTCAGATATTAAAGTGTAATATATAAATTCTTAATGATAAAATAACATTAAAATAATTTTTGCTTCTCTGCTTATCAAATAATGTAAATGTAATTGGGAGATACTGGAAAGAGTTTTAGCTTTAGAGGAAGAGAACTTGGGTTCCAATTCAGACTCTGCTACTTATTAGCTCCATGACTTTGTGTAAGACAATCATTCTTTCTTTGTTTTTTAAATTTAATTTTATTTTTTAATTATTCATCCTGAGACTCAATTTCCTCAACTAAAAAATGAGTAGCTGGATGAGACAGAATCAAAGATCCCTTCAACATTTAATTTAAAGATGCTATAACACTTTATTTGGAGGAGCAAAGACAATATTAGAAATAACTTGATGTTGAAGGTAGTATTTGAGCTGAACATTGATGAGATTCAGGAATTCCAAGAAATGGAGTTGGGGGAGTGCATTCAAGTCATTAAGGCAGTTAGGTGGTGCAGCGGAGAGAGTGCCAGTTCTGGAGTTATGATAATCTGAGTTCAAATGTGGCCTCAGACACTTAGTAACTCTATGACCCTGGGCAAATGACTTAACCCTTTTTGCCTCCATTCCTCATCTGTAAAATGAGCTAGTGAAAGAAATGGCAGACCAGTCCAGTATCTTTGCTGAGAAAACTCCAAATACAGTAAAAAAGAGAGTCGTTCAATACTGAAATGACTCAACAACAACAAAAAGTATCATGAAAAATAATTTTTGCCTAATGATGACTTAAAATGGAATAAGGAAAGCTTAAAGGTTCCCGAATCATACTTTGATAATCACTGATTTAGACAAAAGGTGATGAGGTCCTTAACTAGAATGATGGTCATGTTAGAAGAAGATAAGTGTTGTAGAGGTGACCAGTTATGGTAATAGCTTATACCTCACAGCAATATCTCTCTGGAACCTTACTCTGTAACCCTTCCCAGCTCTTGGGAAGATGCCTCTGATAGCAGCTTGCCAACCTTTTGAATTTCAACAGTCCAAAAATTTTCAGTTTTCCATACTTTAATAAAAAAATACTTTGCAAAGCCGACAAGCTGTCAAATGAAATATTATAAACATTTTATTTTTAAAAAAATCCTTTGCTGAACTTTAAAAAATCTAAGTAAAATTAAATAAATAATTTTCTGCAGACAAAAGAAAGTATGACAGCATGATAGTGAAGGGCAAGTGTCCCATGCCCAGGGAGAAGGGGCAAAAATAAATGTGGGTTGAAAGGAACACAACTTAGTTTTCAGTAGAAGGGTAACTTTCTGAAGAAGCAATATTCTAAATATTAAAAATAAAAAAAACTAAGTAAATGATGAATAATTTTACAGTCATGGAATCAGTCACACAACAAAATAATCTGGGTGGGAAAGGGGAATAAACATCTTTTTTCCTTGGTTCTTTGAATCTAAATTTCTTTTAACAGTTTTTCTGTTATATATAAATATATACCTGTGCATCATAGACTGACTTCTGTTGCATACATATACAGAGAGATGTCCTTCGTTCAGTTGCTTCATTGAAAAGAAAAACAAAAACAAAAACAAAAAAAAACAAAAAAATCCCTAAGCTTGGAACAAATGGGAATTTTACAGAAAACAGAATATTCCCAAATCATAGTCATGTAGAGGTGGCAGGTTTGCTGAAATGCTTTATCATCTTTGTTGTTTCACATTTTTTTTATCTTTACTAAGCAATCCCAGCAAAGTTAGTCTTGGTCATATCATTTCTGTTGGTCGGGATTTTTAGTGCGATCTCTAGTTGCCCACTCTGCTGCCTCCCCAATTTTGCAGTATCATTTTATACCCTCTCCCCACCTTTACTCCCATGTTCTATTTTCAGGGAAACAGGAGTACTTGAATATCCCTATGTTCCATTACAATCTTCCTTTGAATCCTTTTATGTCTTTAAAAGTCATTCTATACAACATTTCCTCCATGAAACCCTTCTTGTTTTCTCTAGTCTCCCTTGGACTTCATATAGAATATTATTTTGCACCTGTACCGCCCCCCCCCCACATAGCCTTATATTGTAATACTGTGTGTGAAATTTGATCTTTGTTTGTGTCTTCTCCCCTTCTTAGATGGCAAAATTTGTGAGATTGGGACTGTCATAGCTAAACTTTGCAGATTCCCTACCACTGAGCTTTTCTCAAAGTGTATGTTTCATATTTATTGAAAATGACTTACTAGACATCATAGTAGGTGCTAAAAGAATAGTTTTTTAAAATTGTTTTTGTTTTCTCCTCTCCTTAGCTCTAGGGAACATGCTGTAATATTCTGGTGAGAAAGAACAGAGGACTTAGTGTTATAATATGTAAAACCTAGCAACTGTTACACCTTATGGTAGATTTACGTGGGAAGTTCTGAGATTTTTTAAAAATTAATTACATGAAAGTTTGTTAGTTGATAATATTTAAAGCACCAGTTTCAGAAATCCTTTCTGTTTTTCACAGAATGTTCTGTGGAATTTATGTAGAATGTAAGCTAATTGATAATTAGTTCTATTTCCCTTCTGATACATTGATGTTAGACCCTTAAAAATACTAACAGAGGATAACAGATTTCAATTGGTCTGGACTACAAGTACCTCAAATAAACTCTCAGTTTTATGAATTTAAGGTCTTTTTTTCTCCCCATACAGTAGTGTTTCTTTAGGCAACTAAGTGGTACAGTGGATAGAATGCCAGGCCTGGAGTCAGGAAGACCTGAGTTCAAATCCTGCCTCAGACATTTACTAATTAATTAGCTGTGTGACACTGGGCAAGTCATAACCCTGTTTGCCTCACTTCCTCATCTATAAAATGATCTGGAGAAGGAAACTGCAAACCCCTCCAATATCAATATCTCTTCCAAGAAAATCCCTAATGTGGTCATGAAAAGTCAGAAATGACTGAAATAATACCCTCACGACAACAAAAGTGTTCCATCAATTTGTACCTCACAATCATATACTAATAATATGTTTTCCTCAAAATCAGGGTTATATATACATTAACTATGTTACTAGGTAACAGTAAATAGAGTACTGATCTTAGCATCAAGAAGAGAAGAGTTAAAAATCTCTCTTTAGACAATAACTTAGGCAAGTGACTTAATGACTTTTCCTTCATTTGGTCATCTTCAAAATATAGTTAATAATGACAAATGTTCTGTAGATTTTGGACAGGATAGATAAGATGGTAAACAATGGGTTTGGGAAATCTCAAAGTTATATAAATGTTATCTATTTGTATTATTAAATTCAAAGGCAAAATATGAATGGATTATTTTGTCATAATAGAGCTTAAAATTTTTGATCTATAATATATCATTTTTACTTTGAACTTTAAGTCTAATAAAATCTAAATGAATACATGAAACACCCCGTACCAAAATTACAAGGATGAGGATACGTTTTTCCAGGGGTTCATTCCTGAACTTGAAACCATATATGTTTGTTTTTCATCCTTTATTTTAGAAGAACACCAGTGAAATCAGAGGTGATGTGTTGGTTTGGACTGAATTGGATTAAACGAGTCAGAGTTGTGTAACATCTTCAGGCTTGTTCTCTCTTCCTGAGTCATTGGAATCCAGTGGCGGGACAAAAGTTAAAACTGGTGATGGCCCAGGATGCAGTGGACAACTTTGGCATCTTCAGTGTCTAAGCAAGCTCTAAGCACTCCACAATGTTTGCATTAGCTGCCTTCATGGTCCTTGTTTTCATCTGCCCATTTAGCCAGGAAAAAATTTCACTTGCTCAGTATACACAATTCTCTAATTGACCAACAGTTTTGAGGCCCATTGGTTACTCTCAATCTGGTTTAACCCATTTGCCAAGACATTTTCCCTGGAGTATGGTTACTGTGCATGCTACTGTTTCTTGGAGCCACAGGTGAGAGTTGAGTGAAGGTGGACCCCAAAGCTAGTTGACCAGCTCTGAAAAGGGCTCAGCAAACCCTCAGATCAGAGGTGCTAGTCTTCTCCATGAAATTAAGAGAATCACTTAATCTTTGCATGTCTAGGGCAACTCAATAAAATATATCTATGTCATATGTGGTTTTCTGTGAAGGGAACTGAAGCACAAGGAGCTTCCTTAATGCCCGATATTTCATATCTTTAGAATTTTCCTATAGTTTTGAATCTCAAGAAAGCAAAATGAAGCAATTCATTATAAAAAAAAGCTCTGGGCTGAAAAGGAGCACTTTGAAGCTATGAATCCTTTTATTTACTACTTTATTGTATCTGATATTGGACAAATCACTTAGCCTCCATGTACTTCCTTTTCTTTCTTTTTGATTAACAAGGTTAGATTGCATGGTTTCTCAAGTATTATTTAGGTATAGTATTCTAAATCTAAAAGAACACATGCTAACTGTGTGAATCCAGGCAGATCATTACATCTCTAAATAAATTCTGACTTGATATGAAAGAAAATTGGAAGAGAGAAATTTCTGTTCTAAGAATCCAGGATTCTTAAAGCACCCAGGAAAAAGGAGATACTCTTACTTTACTTCCCCCCTTTTATTTTGGTTTTTAATTCTTTTTTACAACTGCATTTTTGAATGCTTTTTTTCTGGAAGTTTTTTTCTACCATATTGTTGTTTTTAAAAATTATTTCCACCTCTTCTGTGAAAGATTAGGACTGAGTGTGTGGTATGTGACTTTCACTTCTCCATATTTGACAACTTTTTTGCCACTTGCAATATTTTGAAAGCCAGGTCCATAATGGACCACATGAGTGCTGTCTTCTTTCAGGAATATTATCAGTATTACTCAGGAGATCTCTTTTCCTTTTGCTTATATTCCAATAAAATAATACTATTGCTTTAAATATCAGTCTCTTTATTTCAGCTTTATATGACTTTGTTGATAACAAAATTAGTACAGTGGTTGGCACAAAATAGGTCCTTAATAATTGTTTTTTACCTTGACTTGACTGAAAACAAAAAGTTGGATTGGATGTACACATTAACCGGTTCATTTTGTGGTTCTGCTAAATGCTTAGCAAGTTCAGTGCCTACATATCCTTAAGTCTTATTTTTATCCTCAAGATGCCATCAATGTCCCTCTCGTTTTCTGTCTACCTAGCCTTAGGAGAGTCAACATTGCTGAGCCTAACTGTCCTCATCCCTAAAACAGTGAAAATAAAACCTCTAGTATCTACCTTACAGGATAGACGCAAAAGGAAAATGAAGTAATCCGCAAATCATTCTTTGTAAATTAGTACACTAATAATTTGCACTTGTTAGCTTTAATAATGTTGTTGCAGCACAAGATGCCCCTCCCTGGGAAAGCTTATCAAACTAAACTCACTACCAGGCTGTATATCACCCCTTGATTGATTCCACTCCCGTTAGCCTTCTCTGGGCTAAGAAGGACTGGAGGATGAGGTGCCAGATTCCTTCCAATGCCTTCCTTTACAGAGGGCAGGAACTGGATTCATCATTCCACATTGAATCTCCTGCTCTGCATTGTTTCACCTTAATGGAATTTCAACTTAATGGAACACGGAAGTCTCTTCGATAGGTACTCTGGTGTCCTGCTCTCCACTGTTGTGCCTTTTTTATGTGTTGTGTCTCCGTATTAGATTGTAAACTCCTTGAGGTCACGGTCTGTCTTTCTTTTTATTAACTATATCCTCAGGATTTGACACAGTGCCTGGCACAGAGTCATCACTTAATAAATATTTCTTGAATCAGATTTATTGATGATAAGGAGGAGGAATAGGAGGAAGAGAAGAAATCACCACATCATCATACTGGTTTCATTTAATTTTTTTTTTTTGGAAGGCAATTGAGGTTAAGCAATTCACCTAAAGTCACACGGCTAGTAAGTGTGTCAAGTGTCTGAGACCAGATTTGAACTCAGGTCCTCCTGACTCCAGGGCTGGTGCTCTAGTCACTGCACCACGTAGCCGTCCCTAAAAATTCTTTAATTTTTTGCAACTAACATCTGATCTTTAAAGTCAATGACTAAATGAGAAGTTACTTCAGTTTTTAAATTTGACTGAAGAATACATATCATGCAGAATAAATTATGGAGTGTGATGGATAGTCTTTAGGGCTGATATATCAATACATATATTTTTGAAATAAACTATGGACCAATAATGGAATTAAATATCAAATTACATAAGAGCAAAGTCCACATATGTTTATGGAAGAATTATTTTACCTATCAAGAGAAACACTAGTTATAAATAATTGTTGTTAGATTAGGCTTAAGATATCTTTGGTATTGAAAACTCCTGGTGGGAAAATTTCTCTACTAAGGCAGATTGCCAGCACCTACTCCGAATTTTATAGTATTTCATAATTTCCTGGAGCACTCAAAAGTTTGGTGACTTTCCCAGGGCCACAAATTTAGTCAGCATTGGAGGCAGTACTAAAACTCAGTACTAAAACTAAAACTAAATACCTGAATCCAAAGCAAGATCTGTATACAAAACATCACATTTCATTTCAGTACCAGGATTACTAATCTTGAAAATACTATATACTGTGATAGAACATAGTATGAGTACCTCAAATTCTTGAAGAAGTGTTAATGTCTTGAAGAAATATTCATGGAGAAGAAGAAGAAAGTAAATGTGGTTGTAAACTTTCATGTTCATGTGAGCACACTCAAGCATATATACTACCCTCATCAGTTCTATTTTAAATGCTACTTATTTTAGAGAGATCAAATCTTGATGATCAACATTGGAACCCAAGTTAACAGATTGTCTCCTTCATCTTATATTTCACACTTAAGAAGGTATTTTAAGCTGTCAAGTGAGTTTCAAGTCATCTAACTCTTCAGTACCATCGTTGCTCAGGATTTTCCCCCCCAAATTATACTGATTGCTCCTTTTCACTTGGTAACGCCTGTGTAACATGGCTTTTCAGTTTGGTCCTACTCGAACTTACTCATTTTACAAACATACCTTCCAGAGACTGAGTTTTTCCATATATATATATATATACATATGCATACATGCATACATATACATATATACACAAATATGTACACACATATACACATACATATACATATATATTTAACAGGTTTCAAAAGTACATACACACATGTATAAATACAGAAATGTATAAATGTCTGCATATATATACACATATACATATTTCTGTATATAAAATGACAGGTGAATTTGAAGTAGCTCTGCTTTTCTGAAAGTTCTACCTTGTGTCATTTTGGGTACATCCTAATCAAAATGGTTGAATCACATTGCTTTCTCCCCTAAAAGAGGTATTTGGTAGGAGATATTTTGATATTGTTTCTGAATCAAATTTATTGAGGAGTGTCCAGAGCTATCATATTTGGTGGAATGGTGAATTTTCACAACAGCTTAAACTCAATAGTATAGAATGGAGATGACTTGCCTTCTGGAATTCTGAACTGTAGACCTTTTATGGGAAATGGAATGATGGTTTGAAATGTGCCTATTTACTTCCGTAAACTGTCAAAGGTACAAATATCAAAACCTCTATTTTAGATTATTTTATATTTCTTTTATATCTTAGGTTTTCTTAGTCTACAAGACTAGGAATGAAGGATTAACTAAGCCTGTGGCAGGCTGATGTTGTCCAAAATCTGTCTCCTTTTCTCTGTCTCCTTTTTCAGGCTTCTTACATACTCAGGCTGTTGTTCTCTGTTCCCATCAATCAGGTTTCCTAGCTATTTTCTGCACAAGACATTCTGTTTCCTGTCACTGAGTCTTTGCACAAATGATCACGCATGTTCAGATTTCTCTCCATCCTCATGTTCACTTAGAATTCCTAGTTTCCTTCAAATTCCAGATGACAACTCAAAACCTTCCTTCCCTAATCTCCATTATTAGCACATTTCCCTCTAAGAATTTTCTTGATCTTTTGGGTGTGTATGTAGTTTTTATTTACTAACACACACACACACACACACACACACACACACACACACACATATATATTTGTATATTCTCAGTTGAATGAAAGATCGTTGAAACGAGGTACTGTTTAATTTTGTTTTTGACTTCAAATGATTTAATACAATGCCTTGCTCATTATGTCACTTCTGCCATGACATATAATCTCATGCCATGACATGAGCATATTTTCCAGAGACTGAACTTTTCCCTATCCTACTTTGCCCATCTTGGGTTTTCTTATCATGGTCTCATCTTAAGGTTTATCTGGTGATTCTAATATCAATGATAACAACTACTAAAACAAGAACTCAAATTTCATATAAAATTTTATCGTTTACAAGGTGTTGTTTGTTTGTTTTTTAGTAACAGTTTGATTTGGAAGGCGGGGCAAACATTTTCCCCCTTTAAACTCAATTTTATGCAGAAAATTGAGGTGTAAAAGAGTTTGGTCATTTACTGAACATTATTCAGTCAGTATATGATTGAGGTGGAATTTGAATTTTGATCTTTTTTGAAGGATTCTGATTTTAAAACTAGAAGAGATTGAGAGTTTTCTAGTCTCATATCCCTCTTTTACAGATAAACAAACTGTAACCTAAAGAAGTCAAATGAAATGATTTATGCAAGACAAAATAGCAAATCCCACATCCTTGAATTTCAGATCTGACACTTTTCATTATAACTCACTGCTTCAGGATCCACACTATAATTATAACAACAGTAACAGCAACAATGACAATCAGGTAATAGTCATAGTAAGAATAAACAAAAACACATATTGCTCTCCACCATATTTCGATATTTTCATGTATGATTTCAAGAATGTCAGTAATCTTTGAAACTGCACAAATCACCATATATTTGTTGTCTTTAATCCTGTGGAATGCTTATAAATAGAAAAAAAATCAAAGAAAAACCTTCAGTAGCTCCCCAATAACTGTTGGGAAGTAGACAAAATCCTTGGATTTGAATTCAAGATCCTTCATAAACTGGATCTGCTTCCCTCCTGCTTTTGTAAACATAGTTCATACCATTCTTTTCTATATGCTTTACTTAAAGCCAAACTGTACTAATAATTGCTTTCCCCTTAATTCTATCTCCCACCATTATGCACTAAAACAAGTACTCCTAATACCTAGAATGACCTGCCGATTCATATAGACTTCTCTAGTTACTTTTCCTTAAAGACTCAATTTAATTGACTCCTTTTTCATGGAGTCTTTCCAGATATGTCCACATTTAGAATATTTTCCCTCCTCAAACCTGGACATAGATGGTGATCTCATTTAGAATATTTACAGAATTTGAGGTATTTATGCAAACAGGAGAAATGTATTTACCAATAAGTATATCTTGGAGACTTTACCTCTTGTAGCGAGTTCTTTTTTTTTTTTTTTTTTGTAATTTTAATTTTAAACTCAAGGGCCAGAACACAAATACAGGATAGAGAAAAGAAAAGAAAATGCATCATAAACTTGAAACTCAAATACAGAAATGGGAAAAAAGCATGTTATGTGCAGAGCAGACCATAAGAGAGGATTCAAAATATTTAAAAATAACATTTTCATTTCAAGGAAGCATACATGATAAATAATTCACATTACTTTGAAAATTGTCTATCTTTTCTTTGCTTCCGTGTATGTTTTCTTTTGTTCTGTGATATGAACTTTTTTATTCTCTCCCCACATACCCTTACAGAAGGCTACAATAAAGTTTAAAAATGTTTTTATATAGCCATAGCTATATACATACACATATACATATATACATACATATATAGACATATACTTTCCCAAATATACTCTACTCCTGATCTTTGTTTTTATGTTTGTGCACGTCTCTTGTTTATAATCCTTCTTGATTCCTCTACTTTACTTCTACCTACTACCTTTCTCTCCTGTTGCTTGCCTCCCCCCCCTCCAAGGATCCCTTCCCCATCCTTCTGTTCCCAAAAATTCCCATAAAAATTCCTTCTATACCTCCCTTTTTCACCTGTTTCCTCACCCTCCTCTCTAAACGTCCCTCCTTTGTCCTCTCCCTCCTTCCTGTGCCACTACCATTTTATTTCTTTAGAAGTAAGCCGACTTTTATACTTTTTTAAAATATATGTATATTGTTCCCTCTTAAATCCATTTGTAATAAAGGTAGGTTACCAAAACTATGTGCCATCCTCCCCATCTAAATTCTCTGTATTGATTCTTCCTCTTGCACCATATTTGCATAAAATGATTCCTCTTTTTAGCTGTTCCTAAATGACTTTACTTTTTAAATTCATATCATACTCAGGTTTACTCCAATCTTTCTTATGAGCTACCCAATTATTAATAAGAATCTTAAACCTACATCTTGCATTTTCCATATATAAAAAGTAATCTGTCCTTATAAATCTTTGGCATGTTCCTTATATTTCCCTTGGTTTTTGTATGTTAAATCTTCTATTAAGTTCAGGATCTTTTTAAACAAAACCTTTAAAGTCTGAGAGTTGATCAAATATCATTTTTTTTTCCCATTCAGGACGATACTTAACTTTGCAGTGTATAATACTTTGGTGGTATGGCTCCAATTCTTTTGCTCTTTGATATATTGTGTTCCAACACCTGCAGTCCTTTAATGTCTCCACTGCTAGGTCTTATGTAATTCTAATTGTGGCACCATCATATTTAAATTGTTTTAATCTTGATGTTTTTAATGTTTTGTCATTGAGCTGGGAGTTTATGAATTTGACTATGATATTCCTATGAGTTTTCCTCATAGGATCTCTTTTAAGTGGTGATTTATATATATTTCCAATTTCTACTTTCCCCCCTTCTTCTAATGCTTCAGGACAATTTTGTTTAATTATTTCTTATATTATTGCATTAAGATTCTTTTTTTATTGTAACTTTCAGTTAGGCCCATTATTTTTGTATTTTCTTTTCTTGATCTATTCTCTAATTTTGTTGCTTTTCTTATAGGATATTTCACTCTCTCTTCTATTTTGTTATTATTCACATTTTGTTTAATTA
>JAQQSW010018370.1:0-11257 GCA_028646575.1 Pseudocheirus occidentalis | reverse complement strand
AATTCAACTTTTTAAGGCATTCTTCTCCTCACTGGCTTTCTGGGCCTCTTTTGCCATTTGAGTTAATCTATTTTTTAAAGTGTTGTTTTCTTCAGTCAGGTTGTTGACTCTCTTTTCATGACTTTCTCACATCATTCTCATTTCTCTTCCCAATTTTTCCTCCACTTCTCTTATTTGTTTTTCAAAGTCCTTTTTCAGATTACCTATAGCTTCTAGGCATTCTTCAATTGTCTTGGAAGCATCTGGTGTGGCAGTTCTGACTGTGTTGTCTTCCTCCCGTTCCATGCTTTGATCCTTTTTGTCCACAAAAAAGGATTCTAGAGTATTATTGCTGTTCTTATTTTGTTTCCTTTTCCTCATGTTGGCCAGTCAATTAATTGTTTGGGTTTTTTTTAGTTTTGTGAAACTCTGCTTCCAGGGGGGAAAGCTCTGTTCCAATTCACTGGGAATTTCCTAATTGCCATAGCTATTAGGGGGGTGTTGCAGGCCCCCCCCAGCTTTGGCTTGCTGAAAGCGTTCCCCAGGACCACCACCCAAGACCATGATCCAGATCCAGGCCGCTCAACACAAGAGCACTTGGCCCTGATCAATCAACTCAGCCCCCCTTGCCAGATCTGCAGGCCAGGGGCTCTGAAGCAGTTCCTGCCCTTCCCGCACTGCTTCCTTGCCCTGGGGATAGATTGACCAAACTGCTGTTCCTCCCCCAAATTTAGCTTGAAAACTTCACTCACTTTCACTGATCTCTAATCCTGGCTCAGTAGATGTGAAGTTTGCTCCAGGTGCTTTAGATCTCTGAAGTAGACTCACGCTGTGGCTTGGGAAGCTCAGCTCCTCCTGGCTGCCCTGGAGCCTGGACGAATGGTGGTTTTAGGCTGGGCTGGTCTCGGCTTCCAGCCTGCGGGCCTGCAGAATGATCCACTCCTGCTGAGCTGCCTTTCTCTAATCCCTATTTTTCACACCTTGGTAGATGTGGAGTTGCTGGAGGCTGTAGATCTTCTCTCTTATAGACTGGCTGCAGCTCAGCTTGGCTCCGCTTGCCTCCTTCCAACTGCCCTGGGGCCGGGCTGCATTTTGATTTCAGGCTGCCGCGATGATCCCCTGCTGCCGAGCTGCCTTCCGTGAGAGATGTGTTTTCTGTATTTTTGTGAGTCTGAGAGTCCTAGAATTTGTCCAGAGTCATATTTTATGGGTGTTTAGGGTGGCTGTGTGAGAGCTGCGGGACCTTGCTGCTTCTACGCTGCCATCTTGGCTCTGCACCCCCCCCATGAATTCTTCCCTTCTCCATAAATCTGACAAGTAAACTATCCCTTGCTCTCCCAGATTGCTTATAGTATCAGCCTTTATACCTAGATCATGTACGCATTTAGACTTTATTTTGGTATATGATGTAAGATATTGGTCTATACCCCGTTTCTGCCATTCTATTTTCCAGTTTTTCCCAGCAGTTTTTTCAAGTAGTGAGTTCTTGGAGTCTTTGGGTTTATCAAACAGTAGATTACTATAGTCATTGACTACTGTGTCTTGTTTACCCGATCTATTCCACTGGTCCACTGCTCTATTCCTCAGCCAGTACCAAGTAGTTTTGATGACTGTTGCTTTATCATGCAGTTTAAAATCTAGTATGGCTAGGCCACCTTCTCTAGCATTTCTTTTCATTAATTCCCTAGATATTCTGTACCTTTTAGTCTTCCAGATGAACTTGGTTACTATTTTTTCTAGCTCTATAAAATAATTTTTTGGTAGCTTGATTGGTATGGCACTAAATAGGTAAAATTAATTTAGGTAAAATTGTCATTTTTGTTATATTAGCTTAAACTCACCACAAGCAACTAATGTTTTGCTAGTTATTTAGATCTGACTTTATTTGTGTGAAAAGCATTTTGTAATTGTGTTCATTTAGTTCCTATGTTTGTTTTAGCAGGCAGATTCCCAAATATTTTAAATGTCTACAGTAACTTTACATGGAATTTCTGTTTCTATTTCTTGCTATTGGACATTGTTAGAAATAGATAGGAATGCCAAAAATTTGTGTGGGTTTATTTTATATCCTGCAACTTTGCTAATTTATTATCTCAAGTAGTTTTTAGCTTGATTCTCTAGGATTCTCTAAGTATATCATATTATTCTCTGCAAATAGTGATAGCTTAATCTCTTCTTTGCCTAATCTAATTACTTCAATTTCTTTTTATTCTCTTATTGATACAGTTGACAATTCTAGTACCAAATTAAATGACAAGGGTGATGGTGAAGATCCTTATTTCACCCCCAATCTTATTGGAAATGTTTCTAGATTATCCCCATTACATATAACACTTGCTGGTGATTTTTAGATAGATGCAACTTATTAAGGAAGACTCCATTTATTCCTATGCTTTCTAGTGTTTTAATAGAAATGGATGCTGCATTTTGTCAAAAGCTTGTTCTGCATCTATCGAGATAATCATAAGGTTTCTACTAGTTTTGTTGTCGATATAATTGATTGTTTTCCTAATATTGAACCAACCCTGCATTCCTAGAATAAGTCCTACCTGATCAAAGTGTATTATTCTCATGATAAGTTACTATAATCTTTTGTTAATATTTTATTTTAAAATTTTGCATCTACATTCAAAAGGGAAATTGGTCTATAATTTTCTTTCTCTGTTTTGGCTCTTCCTGATTACCAGTACCATATTTGTATCAAAAAAAGAATTTGGTTGGTCGCCTTCCTCACCAATTTTCCCAAATTGTCCATAAAATATTGGAATTAATTATTCTTTAAATATTTGATAGAACCTACTTGTAAATCCATCTGGTCCTCGAGGTTTTTTCCTAGGGAGTTCATTGATGGGTTGTTCAATTTCTTTTTCTGAGATGGGGTTATTTAACTTATTTAACTATTTTACTTCATTTTCAGTTAATCTGAACAACTTATGTTTTTTGTAAATATTCATCCATTTCACTATGATTGTCAAATTTATGGGAATACAATTGGGCAAAATAATTCCTAATTATTGTTTTAATTTCCTCTTCATTGGAGGTAAATTCACCCTTTTCATTTTTGGTACTGGTAATTTGGTTTTCTTCTTTCCTTTTTTGATCATATGGACTAAAGGTTTATAAATTTTGCTATTTTTATAAAAATCAGTTATTAGTTTTATTAATTAGTTCAATAGTTTTCTTAATTTTATTTCTATTAATCTCTCCTTTGGTTTTCAGTATTTCTAATTTAGTATTTAATTGGAAGTTTTCAATTTGTCCTTTTTCTAGCTTTTTTAGTTGTATGCCCATTTTATTGTTCTCTTTTTTCTCTATTTTATTCATCATGTAAGCACATTGGTCAATGGAAGCATTCAGAGATATAAAACTTCCCATAAGAACCGCTTTCACTGCATCCCATAAGGTTTAATATGTTGTCTCATTATTGTCATTCTCTTGAATGAAGTTACTGATTGTTTTTACAATTTGTTGTTTGACCTACTCATTCTTTAGGATTAGATTATTTAGTTTCCAATTAGTTTCTACTCTATCTTTCCATGGCCCTTTATTACATATAATTTTTCTTACATCATGATCTGAAAAGGATGAAATTAATATTTCTGCCTTTCTGCACTGGATTGTGAGGTTTTTATGCCTTAGTACATGGTCAGATATTGTATATGTGCCACGTACCACTGAGAAGAAGGTATATTCCTTTTTATCCCCATTTAATTTTCTCCAGAGGTCTATCATTTCGACCTTCTCTAAAATTCTATTCACCTCCTTAACTTCTTTCTTGTTTATTTTGAGGTTAGATTTATCAATTTCAGAGAGTGGAAGGTTGAGATCCCCCACTAGTATAATTTTTGCTATCTATTTCTTCCTCTAACTCCCTTAACTCCTCTCAGAATCTGGATTCTATGCCACTTGGTGTATATATATATAATGTTTAGTAATGATATTGCTTCACTGTCAACGGTTCCTTTTAGCAGGACATAGTTTCCTTCCTTATCTCTTTTAATTAGATCTATTTTTGCTTTTGCTTTGTATGAGATTAGGATTGCTACCTCTGCTTTTTTTTAACTTTAGCTAAAGAATAATATATTCTGCTCTAGCCTTTTGCCTTTACCCTGTGTGTTTCCCCCTGTTTCAAATGTGTTTTGTGTAAATAGTGAACTGTAGGGTCATGGTTTTTAATCCATTTTGCTATCCACCTCCATTTTATGGGAGAATTCATCCCATTCACATTCACAGTTATGATTACTGCCTCCATCGTATTCCCTCACTTGTTTATGCTTTTATTTCTCCCTTCTGCCTTGCCCTCTATAAGTTTTTTTCCTTTTGACCACCACCTCCCTCAGTATTCCTTCCCTATCAGCCTCTCTCCCTTTTCCTACCCTTTCCTCTTACTACTTCTTCCCTCCTTTCTAATCCTTCTCCCTTTTCTTTCCCCTTTCCCCCCTACTGCCTGTAAGGCATGTTAAATTTTTATACTTAACAATTTATGTTATTCCCTGCTTGAACCAAATCTGATAACAGTAAATCTCAAACAATGCTCCTCTTCCTCACTTCTTTCTCTCTACTATAATAAGTTTTTGTGTCTCTTCATGTTAGATTCCTGTACTTAACTGAGTATGTTATTCCCTTCTTGTACCAAAACCAATGAGAGTAAAGCTCATACAACGTTCATCTCCCTCCCTTTTTTCTCTCTACTATAATGTTTTTATGCCTCTTCATGCAGCACAATTTAACCTTTTCTGCCTCTTCCTTTTTCTCTTCTCCCATTAGAATCCCTTTGTACCCCATAACAAGTTTTTTTGTATTAAATCAACACAACCCTCTAGCTATATATAGCCCTTTTAAATGTCATGGTAATTATACAAATCTCAATATTGACAGTTTTTATCGTCCTATATAGGAATATAAACAGTTTGCTCTTATTGAATAACAAGTTGTGTGTGTGTGTGTGTTTTCCCTCTTTACCTTTTTATGTTTCTCTTTAGTTTTGTATTTGGAGATCAAATTTTCCATTGAGCTCTGGCCTTTAAATCAGGAAGGTCTGGAAGTTCCTTATTTCACTGAATGACCATGTCCTTGTCTGAAATATTATGCTCAGTTTTGCTGGGTAGTTGATCCTTAGTTGTAGTCCAAGTTCTTTTGCCTTACAAAATATCATATTCCAATCCCTCCAGTCTTTTAATGTAGAAGTTACTAGGTCCAGTGTGATCCTGACTGTAGTTCTGCGATATCTGAATTGTTTCTTTCTGGCTGCTTGCAGTATCTTCTCCTTGACCTGATAATTCTGTAATTTAGCTACAATATTACCTGGAGTTTTCAATTTGGGATCTCTTTCAATAAGTGTTCAGTGGATTCTTTCCATAACTATTTGTAGTGCCAATGGAATATTTACAGCACCCACAATCATGATAAAGACCATGACTGTAAGTATCACATGTTGTTCAATTGCAAAATATGCCAAATTTTCCAGATAGAGGATAGAACTGAAGGATTTAGTTAGACAACAGAAAACTGAATCCCCAAACCAGTAAGCCAATTCCATTATAGTACCAACGATATTCAGAAGCCATAATAACACTGAGAACCACAGCATCCTTCAGCCTTCTCACAAACCAATATGCCTTCCCACAACCCAATACAATATCAATATTTACTCACAAACCTCTCTATTCCCTTAATGAGCGTCCTCTCTCCCTCAGTGTCTGTCTAGCTCTGAACCAGCATCCTGCAGGCTCTGCTTCCCTTCAGCAAAACTCCTCCCACCACAGGCTCCATGTGACTACATTTAACCTATCAGGGGGCAGAATTTACTTTCAAAGCAGGGGAGGTCTTCAAACTCCCCCCTAGATCTATTAAGGGGCAGGGAAGATCTTCAAATTCCCATTCCCATCACATTATTTTACCCTCTGGTTCTAGGACCTCAAGGCAGTTTTCCTTGATGACTTCTCAGAAGATGTTGTCCAGGCTCTTTTTCTCATCATAGCTTTCTGGTAGACCTATAATTCTTAGATAGTCTCTCCTGGATCTGTTTTCCAGGTCAGTTGTTTTTCCAATGAGGTATTTTACATTTTCTTCTAATTTTTCAATCTTTAGGGTTTTATATTTTTTCTTGATGCCTCATAGAGTCAGTACCTTCAATTTGTCTAATTCTAATTTTCAGTGAATTGCTTTCCTCAGTTTTTGAAGCTGATTTATCATATGCTTAGATTTCATTTTTAAGGAGTTATTTTCTTCAGCTAGATTTTGAACCTCCTTTCCCATTTGGCAAATTTTACCTTTTAGGGAGTTATTTTCTTCAGTGTTTTTTATTTTTCCATTTTAGCAATTATATTTTTAAAATAATTGGTCAATTTATCTTCCACCTCTCTAATTGGCTTTTAAAATCTTTCTTGAGTTCTTCCAAGAATGTTTTTTGGACTTGAAATCAATTGAGGTTTTAAATGTGTGTATAGGTTCAATGCTGCCCTCTTCTGAATTTAGTTCTTCTGGCTCACCATAATAGGATTCTAAGGCCTTTGTTTTTCAAAATTGCTTTTTGCCCATTGTAATTGCCTATTTCCTGGATTTTAAAGTGGATATTTGCTTTTGAGTACAGATGGCTCTGACCCATGCTTTTTTGATGGGACTTAGGGGTCTGATTATTGGTTTTGTGTGCTGTGGCTTCTGAGTGTTTAGATTGAGGCGAAGACCAGGACTTTTGGAATTTCCCCACAGTGTGACATGGGGAAGAGGGGTAGCCTGGCAGCTTCAGGATTCTGCCTCCATGCCTCTGGGCAAGAGCTTAGGTATGATTAGCCACTGGTGGCCAGGGCCTCACTGGTGACTGCCTATTCCCCTGGTTGTGTGAAGGCACACACTTGCTCTGGGTGAGGCATAATGTTTCCTGAAGTCCAAAGCAAGCAGAACTACTGATGGAAAACATGGTTTCAGAGGGGATAGAATGCTGGACTTTGAGATGGGAAGACCCTGAATTCAAATCTCAATATTAATATACGTGACCCTGGACAAGTGACTTAACCTCTGTCAACCTCAATTTGTTGTTGTTGTGTCATTTTTCAGGCTTCTCTGACTCTTCATGACCCCATCTGGGGTTTTCTTAGCAAAGATAATAAAGTAATTTTCCATTTAATTCTCCAGCTCATTTTACAGATAAGGAAACTGAGGCAAACAGGGTTAAGAGACTTGTCCAGGGTCACAGAGTTAGTAAGTTTCTGAGGTTAGATTTGAACTCAGGAAGATGAGTCTTCTTGACACCAGGCCTGGAACTCTATCCAATGAGACACTTAGCAGCCCCAACCTCAGTTCACTCATTTGCAAAGTGAGGATTATAAGACTACATATTTCACAAGATTGATATGTGGATCCAGTGACTTAACATGTGAAGTCCTATATGTGAGCCTGTGTAAGTGCTAACTTGCTACTGTTTCCACTGGTATCATTTTTTAAAAAAATACTATTTTAATTATCCCCAGTTATATGTAAAAACAATTTTAACATTAATTTTTAAAACTTCGAGTTCCAAATTCTCTCCCTCCCTTTGAGCTCCAAATGCCTCTCCACCCCAACTCATTGAGAAGGCAAGCAATTTGATATAGGTTATACATGTGTAGTCATGCAAAACATTTCCAAAACAGTCATGTTGTGCAAGAAAACAGACTTTAAAAAACCTCAAGAAAAATAAAGTTTAAAAAAATATGCCTCAATGTGTATTCAGACACCATCAGTTCTTTTTCTGAGGATGGATAGCATTTTTCATCCTAAGTCCTTCAGAGCTGTCTTGGATCATTATATTGCTGAGAATAGCCAAGTCATTCACAACTGGTCATCTTACAATATTGCTGTTACTTTGCACTTTCTGTCAGCTTATGTAAGCCTTTCCAGGTTTTTCTAAGAGCATCCTGCTCATCATTTCTTACAGCACAATAGGAATCCATCTTAATCATGCACCACAATTTGTTCAGCCATTCACCAGTTGATGAGAATCCCCTCAATTTCCAATTATTTTCCTACCAGAAAAGAGCTTCTATAAATTTTTTGTGTATAGAGGTCCTTTTCCTTTTTTTATGTCTTTTCAAATACAGACCTGATTTTGGTGTTGCTAAGGCAAAGGGTATGCATGGTTTTATAGTTCTATGGACATGGTTCCAAATTACTCTACAGACTGGTTGAATCAGTTCCCAACTCCAACAGCATAGTATATTAATGTCTCATTTTCCCCATATCCCCTCCAGCATCTGTCATTTTTTTCTCCCCTATTCGCCAGTCTAATAGGTATAATGTAGTACCTCAGAACTGTTTTAATTTTACTTTCACTCGTCAATAGTAAGTTAGAGCATTTCTCTATATGGCTATCGATAACTTTGATTACTTCTTCTAAACTGTTCATATCTTTTGATAATTTATCAGTTGAGGAATGGCTCTTATTTGTATAAATTTGACTCAATTCTCTGTTTGAGAAACAATACATTTATTTAATTTTTTTCAAAATTACTATTGCTAACTGTATTTACTTACTGTATTTATCTCCAACCCTATCCCCCCTGTTTATTCTAGTCTTGCTCTCCTTTCACCCTGTCCCTCCTCAAAAGTGTTTTGCTTCTGACTACCCACTCTCCCAATCTGCCCTCAGTTCTATGACACCCCCCTTCTCTAATTCCCTTCCCTTCCTACTTTCCTGAAGGCAAGATAGATTTCTATACCCTATTAAGTGTGTATATTATTCCCTCTATGAGCCAGTTCTGATGAGAGTAAGGTTCACTCATTTCTCCTCACCTCCCACCTTTTCCCCTCCACTGTAAAAGCTTTTTCTTGCATCTTTTATGTGAGAAAATTTACCCCATTCTATCTCTCTTTCCCTTTCTCTGAGAACATTCCTCTCTCACCCCTAAATTTTATTTTTTAGATATCATCCCTTCATATTCAACTCACACCTGTACTTCTGTCTATATATACTCCTTTTAAGTGCTCTAAAAATGAGAAAGTTCTTATGAGTTCAAAGTGTGATCTTCCCATGTAGAAATATCAATACTTTGGCCTTATTAAGTTACTTATGACTTGAAAGTCACATTTTCTATTCAGTTTTGGTCTTTTCATCAAGAATACTTAAAAGTAGGGGTGGAGCCATGATGGTGGAGTAGAAGCACAACCTTGGCATGAGCTCCCACTCCAATCACTTCCAATACATGTAAAAAAATTACTCTAACCAAACTTTAGAGCTACAGAATCCACAAAGTGATAGAGAGAAACAAATCTCCCACTGAAGGCAGCCTGGCAGGCCAACAGGAAGGGTCTAAAGCACAGAAATGGGAGCTGAGCCCAGTCCTGCATGAGCCACTCTGTTCTGGCCCCAGGGTGGCCCTGACCAGTGGCCACCAGAGCAAACTTCAGGAGAGAGAATCACCAGCAGTTGTGGTGGTTTCCAGATGTCTCAACCCATAAATACCAAAGACAAAGTAAAAGGTGAGTGTGGAACTCTGTTGTAATAGGGGTGGATGGAAGAGTGCTATCTGGCCCCTGCCCCCAGGGCAAGAAGTGGTAGAGGTGCGGCAGCTGTACAGCCACCACCATGTGGCTGCTTTAGGAGTTCCTGGCCTGAAGATTGTAGAGGGACCAAGTGACCATTCAGAGATTAATCACTTTTGCTTTAACCTGCTTGGATCTGGATCATGGTCTTAGGTGGTGACCCTGGGGTGTATAGCCAATGAGCCAGAGCTTGTGGGGGCTGTAGAGAGGGTGCCCTCCTAACAGCTCTGGCATCTGCAAAACCCCCAGCTATTTGGGACAAAGCTCTCTCCATTCTGGAAGCAGAGTTCTACTGTGGCAAAGACCTCAAAAGTCAAGTGATTGGCGAGCAATATGAGCAAGTACAGGAAGCACAACTAGACCATAAAATTCTTTTTTGGAAAAAAAAAGGTCAAGGCATGGAGCAGGAGAAAAACAGTGAAGTCAGAACTCGTGCATCAAAAGCCTCCAAGAAAAATATGAATTGGTTACAGGCCATGGAGGAGCTCATGAAGGATTTTGAAAATCAAGAAAGATAAGTGGAGGAGCAATTGGGAAGAGAAATGAGAACAAAGCAAGAAAATCATGAAAAGTGAGTCAATAGCCTGCTAAAAGAGACCAAAAAATACACTGAAGAAAATAACACCTTAAAAAATAGACTAACCCAAATGAAAAAAGAAGTCCAAAAAGCCAATGAGGAGAAGAATGCCTTAAAAAGCCAAATCTGCCAGATGGGAAAGGAATGTCAAAAGCTCACTGAAGAGAATAACTCCTTCAAAATTAGAATGGAGCAGGAGGCGGAGCCAAGATGGCAGCGTAGAAGGAGCAAGGTCCCGCAGCTCCCACACTGCCACCCTAAACACCCATAAAATATGAGCCCAGACAAAGTCTAGGAAAGTCTAGGAAAGTCTAGGACTCTCAGACTCACAAAAATACAGAGAACACAGCTCTCACTGAAGGCAGCTCGGCAGCAGGGACGAAGGCTGGAACAGCCAGAAGCCTCGATGGCAGCCAGGCCTGGAGCCCCGCAGCCAGCCTGCAGAGGTTCTACAGCCTACAGCACCTCCACATCTGCCAAGGTGTGAGGAGCAGAACAGGAGAGAGGCAGCTCGCACCTCAGCGAAGCAGAGACCACGGAGCCCAAAACCACAGCCGCAGCCAGGCAAGACCTCAGGGTGGCCAGGAGGAGCAGCAGAGCCTCCCAAACAGCAGCTTGAGTCTACTTCAAAGAAAATCTAAAGCACCGGCCTAAGGGGATCTTTAAATCTTCAGATATGGTTAGTGAAAGTGAAACTTTGAAAATTAATTTGGGAGGTAAAGCAGTTTGGCTATTCTGCCCCTGGAGCAAAGAAGCAGTGGGGGAAGGGAACTGCTGGATCCACCAGCGGCCCCCACCAGGCTGCTTCAGAGCCCCTGGCCTGCGGACTTAGCAGGGGGACTGAATCAATTGATCAGGGCCAAGTGCTCTTGCGTTGAGTTGCCTGGATCCAGATCGTGGTCTTGGGTGGTGGTCCTGGGGTGCACTTTCAGCAAGCCAAATCTGGGGGGACTTGCAACACCCCCCTAATAGCGCCGGCATTTGGGAAAACCCCAGCGATTTGGAACAGAGCTTCCCCCCTTGGAAGCAGAGTTTCACAGAGCTAAAAAAACAACCAATTAATTCACTGGCCAATATGAGAAAAAAGAAGCAAAATAAAAACAATAAAACTCTAGAATCCTTTTTTGGGGACAAAAAGGGTCAAAGCATGGAACGGGAGGAAGAGAGCCCAGAACTCAGAAC
>JAQQSW010018369.1:0-11257 GCA_028646575.1 Pseudocheirus occidentalis | reverse complement strand
AGGGTGGGGGGGTACGGGAAGCATACATCTCAGTAAAGGGACAGGGACAGGGTAGAGAACAAAACAAGGGAGGGGTGCAGGATAGGAAGGAGGGACATACAATTAGCCTCTCACAATTTGCCCACCATGGAGATGTCCTGTGTAATTACACAGGTACAGCCTGTATTGAGTTGCTATTCCTCCCAGTGGGAGTAGGTGACAGGGGAGGAATTGCAAGAATCTAGTATTTAAAGCTATACAATCAAAATACATACAGGGAAGGGGACAGGGAACCCCTCTCTGCCCTGCTAGAAAGCTAGAGGGGTGTTGGAGGAGGACATAAAAGGGAACAGATTGTGGGAGGGGTCTTACAGTGGGATCATTGTTTTGGGCTGGGGGGTAGGGGCAAAAAGGGGAGAAAATTTGTAACTCAAACCTTGTAGAAATGAATGATATAACCAAGAAAATTAAAATTAAAAAAAATGTAGAACAGTAGACTCTATTTCAGAGCTGGAAAGAGACATTAGCCATTATTTCATCCAACTCTCTCATTTTACAGAGGAAGAGACTGAGATCCAGAGAGGTGTCATGTTGATGGGAGTTAGGATCCTCCCCACCCATTAATAGGCCTCACCATGGAGCCCATTAAGGGAAGCTTTGCTTAGGGGAGGCTTGCTGCAGGAGGATTTTCACACCTTTTCCTCATTTCTATTTAGGCACTAAGTCAGGAGGGTTGTGATGCCTTCTGGCTTTGAATAGTGTATATATACTCTGAGTTTGCTTTGGGGGCTCACTTATGAGAAGGATTTTGTGATTTCCAGGTTGAGATTCTGAGTGGCCATATGTTCAGAGCTCCCTGACTGCTCAGAAGTAAAGGCTCTCTCAATCCACGGATGTATGTAAAGGGTACAGTTGATTCAGGCAGTGAAGGGAGGGGGCTCAGCACTAAAAGAATAAGAAAAAGGAGTAGCAGGACCCTGAAAGAATTGTGTCAGAAAGGAAAATATCCAGACTGATCTGAAGCTTGAAAAATATGATTAAAGTTAATAATAAAAGCTTTTTAACCTTTCCTTTCTTTTTTTCCTTTTTTTTTTGGAGGGCAGTTGGGGTTAAGTGACTTGCCCAAGGTCACACAGCTAGTTTTTGTGTTAAGTGTCTGAGGCTGGATTTGAACTCAGGTCCTCTTGACTCCAGGGCTGGTGCTCTATTCACCACACCAGCTAGCCACCCCCTCCTTTCCTTTCTTTTAAAAAAAAACAACTCTGTTGAGAATACAATGAACCAGGAAAGGATATAATAGTCCTGCTGCTTGTGTTAACATTTGACAGAGAGAAAGTGGAAGTATCTGATGCTGATTTTGTTTGTACCTTCTTTACTGAAGAAAATGTTTCAAACTGGAAATTCTAGGAAAAATGTGGTTATGAGGTCAATGATGCCTAGGCTAAGCAAGAAACTAGCACCTGGTAGCAGGAATGAGTTTCAGTCTTCAGCCCCAGACAAATTGCAGGATAATAATAACGATACTAATAATACCAGAATTTATAGAACACTTTATGGACTACAGAGTTCTTTTTGAACATTATCCCATTTGACCTTCCCAAAGCCCATGGCCTCAAATGTCTTTTCAAAAATGGTCAAGGAAGAAGAAAAAGGAAGTAGTAGTTCTAAAACAAAAGTTCAATTTTTAAGCTCATGGGCATCACTGATGCAGAATAAACTAATAATTAGAATATTATTCTGGATAAGTATATTTTCAAAACAAGATAAGTAAAAGGGGTGGTGGTGGTGCTAGCATTGTCTATTTAGAAGTTACACATATGTGAAGAAAGTAAGAAACCAGAGTCAGAAAGAATGATGGAAAGTATCTGATTGAAGACCAATGGAATGAGACACAGAAGCAATTTTGTCATTATACTACAGACTATTATACTAATACTATACTGCATTATGTTATGTTATGTTATGTTATGTTATGTTATGTTATGTTATGTTACGTTACGTTATGTTACGTTACGTTACATTACATTATATATAGTACAGCTTATACTGTAGACTACCTGGACAGAAAGACGAAATAGTTGGTTTTTGGAAACAAATCACAAGTCTGACACAGAGGCATGCTCTACTAATGTTGGGGACCTTTAATTATTCAGATGTCTGCTGGAGCTCCTTCTCTGCCAATAAGACTAGGCAATCATTTCTCGACTTGCATAAATCCTTCATAAATAGAGGAAAACAACGGGATAATTTTTTTTGTTGCTGAGTCATTTCAATCATGTTTGACTCTTCATGACCCCATTTGGGGTTTTCTTGGTTTGTTATTTCCTTCTCCAGCTCATTTTACAGGTGAGGAAATAGAGGCAAAAACTTGCCCAAGGTCACACAGCTAGTAAGTGTGTGAGGCTGAATTTGAACTCAGTTCTTCCTGACTCTAGGTCCAAAGCTGTATCCACTGAACCACCTTGCTGCTCTAAAGGGAAAATCTATTTAGCACTGAATTGTCACTAACAGAGAGGAACTGGTTGATGGAGCAGAAACAAGAACATTGAGAAGTGACCACTCCTCCTAGAGTTTGTGATAAAGGAAAGAAAAGCCATACAAACAATCGCCCTAGTTTTTAGTAAGACGTATTTCAAAGGGTTCATAGGAAGGATAGATAGGAACCCCTGGGCTGAAATTCTACAGGGGAAATCAGTCTAGGCAAGGGTCAGAAACTTTCAAGAATGAAATTTTGAACAAACAAAAGGAAATCATTTCAATGAAGAGGAAACACAGAAGCTATTTAAAGAGATCAATGTGGACACATAATGAACTCATCAGTCAATTTTAATTTTAAAAAGACACATACAGAGATGAAAGCAAGAACAAGTGACAGAGGATAAATGGAAAGTATGGCATAATCCCATAAAAATAGGAATAGGAATGCTAAAGTTCAGAAGGAGATGAAACTTAAGTGAATCTTAAGGACCACAAAAAGAGAATTGTTGGGTTTTTCAAAAGCCATATTGAGCAAAGAGGATGATCAAAGAAAAGACAGGGTCACTAATTGTGGCAAATGAGATAATGATAATTGATAACAGACAAGTCAGAACTACTTAATTCTTATTTTGCTTGTTTTCTCTGTCAAGGAGAGACATTTTTTAAAAAAAGTTTGGAAACAAAAATGATTAACAAAAACCAGAAGCCCAAGATAAGTAAGAAAATAATGAAATACCTTATTGCCCTTGATGAATTCAAGTCACCTGGCCATTATCAATGACATTCTGGTAGATATGCTTGTGGAACTGCTATTAGTAATATTTGAAAGATATTATCCCAATTAACAGAAGAAAGGAATAGACTAGAGTCTAAATATTTTAAGCCAATGAACTCATCTACAAATCCTAGAGAAATTCTAGCATTAAATTTTTTTTAAAAAAAGGCTCATTACTGAACATGTAGAAAAGGAAGATATTGTTACAAAGAATCCCAATGACTTCAATAACAACTTCAATTATGTAATAAGTCAAACCAGATTAACCTGATTTTTTGACAGGGTGACGAAGCTTAGGTAGATAGAATTATCCTGAAGATATAGTTTCTCTATACTTTAGCAATTAATTTGATCAAGTCTTTTATAATATGCTTGTAGAAAAGATGGGGAGATGTGGACTAGATGATACAATATAGTTAGATTTTGGTGCTGGTTGAAGGGCTCAGTCAGTCAGACATCAAACACTTATTAAGCACCTACTATGTTTAAGATACTATTAAGTGCTAGCATCATTAACGATCAATTTCAAATTGGCAAGACATCTCAAGATTCCATTGGAATCTGTGCTTGTATCTATTTAACAACCACATTTCCTTCAATCAACATGAAAAACTCAAGAAAAACTTGGCCATCAGGCTCTGGGTTTCATTGTTCTCATTTGTAAAATAAGGTTAATAATGTTTTTACTACCTTCAACACAGGTAGCAGTATGGAAAGGGTTTTGTAAACCTTAAATGTCTATTGAAATGTGAATTAGTTATCAATCTCAGTTTGGATTCCCTATCCCTAAAGATTAAGGAGATATAGGGGAGAACGTGTCCTTATTACAGAAAATGTGTGTGCACTTTCCTATATATTTTCCAAAAATTTGTAAAAGCGAATTGATGTTAAATAGATGCTATCAGGACGATAATCACTGGGTCAGTGATATAAGGGAGATACTAATTTTAACTGTTGGGGAGAACACATAAGAATTTTGAAACAGTAGACAAAACCCAACCCCCAGCATCCCAAGGGGGTTGCATTCAGCTACATTCTGGGGACCTAACCTGCTAGTGAAAGTAGAAATTAGGATAAGAACCCCAAGCATTTTTATATACTACACTAACACATCTTGAGTCCAAGACCATAACCTTGCCATTATACCAGACGTTTTCCATGACAGAATCAATATTTTCAAAGATTCTTGTAGACTGAAATGATGGTTAAAACCTATACACTAAAACTTTAACAAAGGTAAAGTCCTGTACCTTGGTTTAAGAACAAAACAGTAGTTCAAGTAACATAGACCCAATGGTTTAGTTGTTTATAATTCCATTATGAGTCAAGATCTTAATATGGCTGCAACCCTACTCCCAATTTCCCTCCCAAAAAACCTACCAGAACTAATATAGTCTTTCTCTTTGGGTTTGTGTATGTCTCTGTCTCTCTGTCTCTGTCTTTCTCTCTTGTTTTGTAATTTAATTGTTATAGGAAACTTCTGAGAAAGATCTCCTTATAAATGCAAGTTTCACTTTGTCCAAAACTTAGAAAGTTGCCTAGAGCACTCAAGAGGTTAAATTTTTTCAAGGTCACCATGATGAGCACGTGCCAGACATGCCATTTGAACCTAGCTCTTTCTGTCCCTATGCTTAGCTCTTCTAGGTTGCATTAATAACAGTAGACTATTAAAATGAAATGAAGTTTTAGTCATATAATTGTCATTATCTCATTCACCGGTCAAATCACATTTAAAGTTTAGTATTTAATTGGAAAAAAACCTTTTGTTTTTATAATAATAATTAGGATTAATCTACAAGTTAAGGCAAACATACTAATGCATTTGCTTTTCTTCAGAAATAATAGTGGAAAAGATTACATAACATCTGTTTTAAAACTTCTAAAAAATGTTCACTAACTAAAAATAAGTCAAATCAAGATGCTTTGCAAGTATATATGAGTAAACAACTCTTTATAGTAACAGTACTCAAAAAAGTCAATAAAAATATATCCCTTTGGATCAAATGGATAACAAAAATAAGATTGGCAGCTACATATAAGTATATTCATAACATGAACATAATTATGTTGCCTACATTCTCAAGAAAACAATTTTGGTTTCTGAACAAGAAAGTATACAGTGATTAAATAAATATGCATAGGAATACATGTGTTTCTGAGAAGAGTTACAATATACACTCAGGAATCATGTGAGGGAATTTTTAATCCATTGTTTAAAATCAGAAGATTATGTGCACTTTGTCAGCTGGTTTTTTCTTCACTATTTAGGAAGGATTATATTTCTTTTCAGTTCAGGTCTGATATCACCATGAAGGCAGGAAAACAAAGAATTTATGAAGTGCCTACTGTGTGTGCCTACTGTGCTAAGCACTTCATAAATATAATCTTATTTTATCTTCACAAAAACCCTGGGAGGGAGGTGCTACTTTTATACACATTTTATAGTTGAGAAAATTAAGACAGACAAAGGTTAAGTAAGTGTCTTGCCCAGGGTTGCATAGCTAGTAAGTGTTTAAGACCGTATTTGAACTCAGGTCTTGTGACTGCAAACTGAGGTTCATTAGTCCCCTAATGGTATAGGGAGCTTGCCGTATGGAAACCATCTCTACCAATTCAGAATGGCTACTTGTCTGTCACATGTAATATTGAGAAATTTGGGGGCATTGAAAGGTTAGGTAGGTGGCTTGCCCATTGTCACATAACTAGTATATGTTAGAGGAAAGAACCCAAGTTTTCCTAGCTTCAATGCTAGCTCTCGAGTGACTGTGTCACATTTTTCTCCCTTAAAATATCAGTAAATCAGTTCTCAATCCAGTAGCTATTTTATTTAAAATTATGTTTTCTCTCTTCATTAGGGGCTGTCAATTCATGACTCAACATGACTCATGCTTCTCTATGAGTGATAGTAGTATACTGGATTATGAGCTGAGGTAGGTAGCCAAAATGGTAAAGTAAATCACGTCAAATGAATAAGTAGGACATGATAATGGTTTTCAGGCATCTAAGTGACCATGATGTACAAGAAAGAATATAATTATTCTATATGGTAATAGTACTAACAATAGCAACATGCATTTATATGACAGTTTCAAGTTTTACAAAAACCTTTCTTTGCATGAAAAGTAAGATACGTGGTTTAAGAACTGCTATTATTCCCATTTTATAGCTCATTGTGTTTGTCCTTTATTTTTGAAGAGAACTATGGCATCAGGGAAATGATGACATGACTTGCAGTTGACTTTGATTTGAGAGAGGGAGAGCTATGCAAGGTCATTGTCCTCATTTTCTCCTCCCAAGCCATCTGGTTCCAGTGACCAGATATTCATCAGGATGACTGGAGTTCACCCAGGATGCAATGGGAGACCCTGACCCTTTTAGGCTAAGGCCTTTTCAAATACTCACTTAGAGTAAAGTAATGCCCATTCAGTGAATAGACCTCTTTAAGAAGTGAATCAAAGAATGGCCCCTAGGAAAAAAAGAAAAGAAAAGAAATGAAAAAAATCAAGCTAGGAGGGAAAGACCCTCAGGGTTGCTGTTCCAGAGAGAAACAGATCCAGAGAGAAACAGCTGACATTTTCTCTAAGCCAGGAGGGTCCAAAATATGGTCATTAAGTGCATCTTGGGCAGACACCTATTGTGGTTCAGCCTATGAGCTTCAGAGTGAATTGGAAGAAAGAAAGAGAGAGAGAGAGAGAGACAGAGAGACAGAGAGACAGAGACAGAGAGAGACAGAGAAACAGACAGAGAGAGACAGAGAGAGAGAGAAAGAAAGAAAGAAAGAAAGAAAGAAAGAAAGAAAGAAAGAAAGAAAGAAAGAAAGAAAGAAAGAAAGAAAGAATCTGGCCAGTAAACCCCAAATTAAGTGGGCAGCTTCTGGCCATCAAAATTTACCTTCCTTTGGAGAGGAGAGTGGTAGAGGGAGAGGAACTGAGGCTTAGTGGATTCAACATGCCAGATCAAGAGCAAAGACTTGCTTGAGCTCTCTCCCAAACCCCTCCAAATACTGTAAAGCCAAGCACTAGCTGCTTTTCAGAAGAATGCTACTGTGAACTGATTTTAAGGTTCTGATTACACAGTATAGTGAACATTCTATTTATTCCATAACAAATCAAAGCAAAATATTCACAGTAAATCAAAGTACAGCATTCACAATGTTATAACTTATCACAGAAAATCAGAATGTAGCATTCACAACAACTTATCACAGAAAATGGCCACATAGTTTCCACCACAGTGGTCACAAAGTTTTCAACAAAGAACAATCATTTAATAACTCTACCATTCAATCATCTCAATCATTAAATCATCCTTAAGGAGGTTTACCTCCTCAAGGAACACAAAGTACAATAGCCAAAGTTCTCCACTCATGGGGCACACTAAATTAACTCAATCAGTCACTTACTCAGTCATCAGTCACTAAGTACAATCATTTAGTCAATTGATCATTCAATCAACTCTATAATTCAATCATCCTTCATCATTCACTGTTCAATCATCAGAAAATACACAGATCCTCTACCCCTAGGTCACTAGTAAGTTTACAATTACTCAGTCAGTACATAGTATCAAAGTAAAGTCTTCTTTCAGCTTGACTCAGGGAGGTTTCTTGGATTCCCTGGATCCCTTTCCATGGTCCCAGCTCCTACCTGGATTCACCAAAGTGTCACCTGGGTTCAAAGGCAGATAGCTTCTAGATCCTTGTCCAGCTCTCTATGCAGTTCCTGATCCACATTGGAACTCACAGTGTCCAGTCCATCTCAAGTCCTTCACAGTCTCTGTTCCTGAGAAGACAAAGAAAGCCACAACAGGTTCATACAAACTACCAGCATCATGATCATGCTTCCTCAGTCTTTTGGCAGCTCCAGCTGGCCCTCAGAAATCCTCAACATCCTCAGAAGCTCCGGCTGGCCCTCAGACTCAGCAGACGTTTCAGCTGGTTCCCAGAGTCAAAATCACTTCATCCAGTTCTCTGAATCAAAATCATTCTCTTCAGCCTGGGGGGTGGGGAAGTGGGGGTAGGTCATGTCTTTCCTCTTTAGCCTCTTTGGCTCCCCTTCAGCCTCCCCAGCTCCTCTGCAGCCTTCCCAGTGGCAGCAGCTTCTGCCTACATCAGGCCTGCTCCAAGAAGATCTGTGTCTCCTTCTCTGCGGCTTTTTCTTGTATACAGTATTGCCCCTCTCTCTTCAGCCCCTTCCTGTTACATCAGCAACAGGAGACAGGAGTTCATACCTTCTGTTTTTTTAACCAAGTCTTAATCTGAAACTAGATGCTAAGTGCCTTTCAGCTTAGCAATACAAAAGGAACTTCAAATCTCATTATTGTTATTGTAAAGAAACGACTCTTAACAAATTCTAGAGCAATGGTTCTCAACCTGTGGGTTGCAACCCAGCTGGGAGTTGAATGGGTTTGCCTAAGACCATTGGAAAACACATATTTCTGATGGTCTTAGAAACTGAGACACCGCTCCTCTAATCATCTCCAGGTTGGATCCACTAAGCCTCTACATGCAGATTCACACACATATGAGTATTAAAGAGTCACAGCATTAGGAAGGTTGAGAACCACTGTTCTAGAGCTATAGAACCCACAAAAATGACAGAGTGAAACACATCTCCAGCTAGTAGTAGAGAACAATGTGGCATGGGCTGCACCAGCATTGACAGGGCTAGAGCAGGCCTCATGGGACTGAATCACTGGCAACTGTGGTGGTTTTGAGGCTTCTCAACTCACAAACACCACAGCATAGAGGGTCAGTGGGAAAACTCTGTGGGACCTGGGTGAAAGAGGAGTATGGTCTGGCTGGGGTCTGGCCCCAACCCCAGAGTGGCAGAGGTGGCACCAGTGGCGGCAGCATCAGTAGCAATGGCTGCTTCTAGAGCTCTGGGACCACAGACAATGGTAGATCGAGCAGCTGATACAAAACCCCTCAAACCTGGGGCAGTACACTTACCTCCATCCCTACCCCACCTGAAAGCAGAGTCCTGCCTTAGCAGAGTTAGAAAGTCAAGTCTGAGAAGATGAGCAAACAGCATTAAAAACAAAAACAAAACCTCAAGACTATAGAATCTTACTTTGGTGATGAAGAAGATCAAAACAAACAACTAGAAGAAGACAACAAAGCTGAAGGTCCTGCATCAAAAGCCTCCAAGAAAAATGTAAATTACTCTCGAGCCATGGAAGACCTCAAAAAGGAGTTTGAAAATCAAGTAAGAGGAAAAGAGAAGAGGAATGAGAGTGATGCAAGGAAATCATTAAAAACAAGTCAACAGCTTGTTAAAAGAGACCCCCAAAATGCTGAAGAAAATAACCTTAAAAAATAGACTAACCAAAATGGCAGAAGAGGCCCAGAAAGCCAATGAGAAAAAAATGCCTTAAAAAGCAGAATTGAACAAACAGAAAAGGAATTTTTAAAGCTCATTGAAGAGAATGAGTCCTTCAAAATTAGAATGGAACAAATGGAAGCTAATGACTTTATGAGAAATCAAGAAATCATAAAACAGAACCAAAATATAATGAAAAAATAGGAGACTGTGAACTATATTGTTGGAAAAAAGGCTGACCTGGAAAGAGAGATAATTTTAAAATTATTGGACTACCTGAAAGCCATGATCAAAAAAAGAGCCTAGACATCATCTTTCAAGAAATCTTCAAGGAAAACTGCCCTTGTATTCTAGAACCATAGGATAAAATAGAAATTGAAAGACTCTACCAATTGCCTTTTGAAAGAGATCCCGAAAGAGAAAACTCCTAGAAATATTATAGCCAAATTCCAGAGTTCCCAGGTCAAGGAGAAAATATTGCACATAGCCATAAAGAAACAATTCAAATATTATGGAAATACGATCAGGATAACACAAGACATAGCAGTTTCTTTTTTTTTTTGAAGGGAAGTTGGGGTTAAGTGACTTGCCCAAGGTCACACGGCTAGGCTTTTTGTGTGTGTGTGTTAGGTGTCTGAGGCCGGATTTGAACTCAGGTACTCCTGACTCCAGGGCCGGTGCTCTATTCACTGTACCACCTAGCTGCCCCAACCTAGTAGTTTCTACATTAAGGGAGCAGAGGACTTGAAATATGATATTCCAGAGGTCAGAGGAGCTCAGATTAAAACCAAGAATCACCAACCCAGCAAAACTGAATATTTTTTCTCCAGGAGAAAAAATAGATATTCAACAAAATAGAGGACTTTCAAACATTCCTGATGAAAAGACCAGAACTGAATAGAAAATTGTGACTTTTAAACATAAGAATCAAGAAAAGCATGAAAAGGTAAACAGGAAAAAGAAATCATAAGGGACTTATTAAAGTTGAACTATTCACATTCTTACATAGAAAGATTATAATTTGTAACTCCTGAGACCTTTCTCAGTATTAGGGTAGTTGTAGGAAATGTTATACATATATACATACATATATGCATACATACATGTATACATACTTTTGTGCATGATGTGTGTATACATATATGTATGTATAGACCGATAGAGGGCACAAGGCACAGGAACATGAAGGGATGATACCTAAAAAATCAAATTAAGGGGTGAGAGAGGAATATATTAGGAGAAGTAGAAAGGGAGAGATAGAATGGGGTCAATCATCTCACATAAAAGAGGTAAAAGAAAGGTTTCACAATAGAGGGGAAGAGAGAGGGGGGAGGTAAGAGGGACGGAGTGAACCTTACTCTCATAGGAGTTGGCTTAAGGAAAAAAATAACATACACTCAATTGGGTATCCTAGCATACAAAAAAGCAAGGGGGAAGGGGAGATGGTGGGGGGAGATGATAGAAGGGAGGGCGGATTGTGGGTGGGAGTAGTCAGAAGCAAACACTTGAAAAGGGATACGTTCAAAGGAGAAAATAGAATAAATGGGGGGGAGGAATAGGATGCAGAGAATTATAGTTAATCTTTAACGACATGACTATAATGGAAGTATTTTACGTAACTACACATGTATAACCTATATTGAATTGCTTGCCTTCTCAATGAGGGTGGGTGGGGAGAGAAGAAGGGAGACAATTTGGAACTTAG
>JAQQSW010018368.1:0-11257 GCA_028646575.1 Pseudocheirus occidentalis | reverse complement strand
GATAATAATACCTACCTCCCAGTGTTGTTGTGAGAATCAAGAAAATATTTGTAAAATGCTTATTATAGTACCTGGCACATAGTATGTATTATATCAATGCTAGCTTTTATTATTATTAATGTGTAATATATATTATATGTGGGCATATGTGCATGTACTAAGTAGTTAAATACAAGACAGTCTGAGAGGAATGGCACTATCATTTTGGGGGAGGGATGGAGGGAACTAGGAAAGGTTTCATTCAGAAGTTGGTGCCTAAACTATGTCTTAAAGGAAGAGAAGAACTCTATGAGGCAGAGAAAGGGAGAGAGTGAATTCCAGGAATGGGAGAATGCCCTGGGCAAAGGCACAAAGACAGAAGATAGAGTGTATAGCCTCTAACCTCATTAAGTGAACTGGAGAACCTGTGGGATCCCCTGAATCAATTAGAGGTCTTCCTAACTACCCTGGTATGTTTGCTTTTTGTTTCTTTGAGAATGGACAAGTTTTGGGTTTATCTTTCCGTTCCCAGCACCAAGAACAGAACCTGGCCTATATTAAGTTTAATTAATGTCTGTTGATTGAGTCATCATTTATGAATTTTCAATGACCCACTCAGGCAACTCCTAGTAGTTGCTGAGTGCTTAATAAGTGTTGGACAAATCCTAATTTGCCATACTTCTATAGGAATAATACTAGATATAGTCAAAAGAAGCCAATGCAAAAGAATTGGAAATTAGGGACTAATCAGTGGGGAAATAGTCAAATAAATTAAGGTATATTAATGCAATGGAATACTATTGGGCTATGAGAAATGTTGAAAGGGATGCTATCAGAAAAACCTGTGAAGACTTGCATGAACTGATGCAGAGTGAAGTAAGTAGAAACAGGAAAACAATTTGTGCAATAACAACACTGTAAAGACAAACAATTATAAAAGACTTAAGAACTCTGTTCAACTCATTGACCAGCCATGTTTCCAGAGGATCAATAAGGAAGACTGTCATCTACCTCCTGATAGAAGGAATGATGGGCTCACTGCAGAATGAAACTTTTTTTGACATGATCAGTGAAGGAATTTGTTTTGCTTGATTATAAATATTTTGGGTTGGGGGCTATTTTTCTTCTTTTTTTTGATAGGAAGGAAAATTGAATTAAAAATTTTAAAGTTATACTTCTCCAGCTCCAATCAAAGATAGCCCATGTGCCCTGAAGGCAGGTGAACTCGAGTAAAATAAAAAGCAGGTGTACACCATATTATTACAGAATACCAGACAGCCCACCATCATTTCAACTTCCATCTTAGTTCATATAAGTGTTAAATGTCCTTCACGCTGGGGTTTTATGGACTTTACACCTAACAATTGCAGATGGCACTAAAAACAGGACCACGAGTCTGCTATAGCTTAAGCAGGTCTCTTTTGTTATACAATTTCACTGGGTATATTCAGAGAGGAAACAAGCATTACTAATGAATTCACAGGCAAAGGAAAGAACTTACACTTGACTTGGAACATGCACATCAAGAAAAGGAGTCAGACAAGTATGATGAGTGGAGTTTCTTTTTAGATTTTCTCTTCACCATCAATAGGGGTTCATTTCACTACCAGATACTAATGAAGATTTCCACAAATCATGTAGAAAGATTCTAAAAATCAGGCCCAAGAAAAATATTTGAAGGGAGGCCGGGCAGGCATGGACAGGGATAATCTGCAGCACTGGATGGAACAAGAAAATCAATGAGATCTCAAAGCTCTTCACTTATTTGAATATAGAGCATGTTCTGCAGAATAGGTTCATTAAATTAAAATTTTCTCAAATTTTCTTCCTTTATTCTACTTTAAAAGAGAAGAAGTAATGAGTATAAAAAGTCATTAGGAGCAAATCCAGGGAGTAGGAAAAGGAACAATTAAAGATGTCTCATATGCTTGATGGAAATGTTCAGCTTTCCTAGTAATAAATCATAGGATCATGGATTTAAAACTTGTCAAAGCCCTCATTTTGTGACGTAGAAACTAAGGCACAAAGAACAAAGGAAGGAAATAAGCAACTATTGAGCACCAACTTCTTGCCAGTGACAATGCTTGGCACATATACAAATATTACAATCATTTGGTCTTCACAAAAACCCTAGGAAGAAGATGCTACTGTTATTCTCATTTGATAGTTGAAAACCTAAGGCAGACAGAGCTTAAGTGACTTGCCCAATGTCAAAGAACTAGGAAGCGACCTCGGGTCTTCCGGAGTCCACTCTATCCACTAGACTACCTAGTTGTCTCTATAAAATGACTTACCTCAGATAACAAAGATAGTAAGTTGCAAGCCTAGGGTTTGTTTTTATTTTTTATTTTCAGTTTTCTCATTTTTTTTAACTTTAGAAACCAAATGACCATTTACACATACAAAACAGAATGGTAGGGGTGGCTAGGAGTGAATAGAGCACTGGCCCTGGAGTCAGGAGGACTTGAGTTCAAATCTGCCTCAGACACTTAACACTTGCAAGCTGTGTGACCTTGGGCAAGTCACTTAACCCCAATTGCCCTGCCCTCCCCCTCTGAAAAGCAAAAACAACAACAAACCAGAATGGTAGAACAAGAATGTATGTGGAATGCCTCTATTACATGCAGCTTGCTTTTCGTTTCAAGTATATAATAACATCAATCTGTAACTGTTATAGTTGTCTGGTTTGTCTGTCCTTCAATCTATTCTTTTCCCTCTATTAAAAAAACAGAGATGCCTCAATGGCCCTCTTTCCCTTTTTTTTGCAACCTTATCCCTATTTCTCCTTGACCCCACTTCCACTGGGAAAGGGAAGGAGAAGGGAAAGGAGGGGAGGGGAGAAAGTCAAGCAAAAAAAATTTCCACATTGACTGTATATAAAAATGGATATCTCATTCTACATCTTGAGTCCATCTCCTCTCTGTTGAGACTTGGGTAGCATGCTTCATCATCAGTCCTCTGGAATTCTGTATAGCATTAAAACCCTTTATTTGAAATAGGCCCACTAACTCTAAATCTAGAACTTTTTCCATTACAATGTGGATGATTCTCTGTACACATTAGCATATTCCAGGGAAATAACATAAGTGCCAGCTAGAAGCAATAAAAATAATTGTTACTGGTAATAATAACAAAAAGGATAATAACTTAACAGATATCTCTCTTTTTCTCTCAGAATCCCTGCTTTACTACAAAATGTACTTCTCTCCCCTAACAAAATAGTAATTTTCCATCTGCACGTTATAATGCACAGATAATCCTTAAGACATATAATGAATTGATACAAATATGTATCAACAAGAGCCATTGCCAAATAGCTGCATGGTAGAACTATAACCAGGCAATTTGATGGGGGGGGGGAGGAGGCAGAGGAAAAAGGGAAGGGAAGGAGTGGAGAGAAACTCAAACTAATACTATGAAAGAATGTACCAAATGACTAGTAATAATGGAAATACACTTCAAAAAATTCTAACATTTTACATCATACCCATCAGATCAACAAAAATGACAAAATAAGAAAATAGTAGATATTGCAAGTGTTAAGGGAAGGCAAGCAGCTGATAAACTGTTGGTAGAGCTAAGGAATGGTCCAGCTGTTCTGAAAAATTATTTGTAACTACACTAGATGTAACCTGAGGAGACCTGGGGGGATGCTTTTCTCCCAAAAGTGTCCGGCTTTGAACTCAAGTGGATCCAGTTCAATTATGGGGGGAGCCTGATACTTAAAAGAGGTATCAAGCTATTGTTTTTGGTGTTTTTTTCATGCTCTATGATTTGTTATGTTCCTACTCCATAGTAGAACTCCTGAGAAAATCTCTTTAACCTTAGATTGACTCATATCTAACAACTGACAAAGAGGGATTAACAGGATCTTTTCAAGAAAGGAACCCAATGAACAAAAATGCTTTCAGGTATGGGACAGCTATTTTTTTTCCTCAACTACATTAGAAATACTTAAAATTCCAAAGACTCATATATATGAATTGGCAAATACTTAATTCACAAAATAGTAATCCATCACTCCTATTGTACTCTTTTGGGAGGTAGCCAGGATACCCAGGATATTTGTGGAACTTTTGAAAATATTTCATTTTCACCTCAATCTGCATCATTTGAACAAAAATTCAAGGTCCAGGTCTTTTTACCAGCCACAGTAGTATCTGTCTTCCTCAAGATAGTATTCTCCTCTGAGAAGGGTGTAGTTTCAGGAAGCACCTCCAACTAAATAAAGGTATTCAGGTCAAGGACTCTGGGTCCCTTGAATTCACTAAGGCTAGAAACAGTATCCTAGGATCACTGATCAGTGATCAGTATATAACATAAGAAATATAATGTAAAAAAGCAGCCAGGAATTTGAGATCCAGTCTCAGGCTCACCTAGACAAGCATATGTTCTCACTACCACACACTAGGAACTTCTATTGCTATTGCTAGGGAAAGAGAAAAGTGCCCTCGCCCTACTAGGAAGTCCAAGGGAGAGTTTGCAGAGTCCCAAGTAAGATGTTCAAAAGAGCAGAAGAGACAGAGACAGAGATAAGAGACCTTGCCTTCTCCTTTTATAGCCTGTTGAGTGGGTGTCTCTTTCTGACTTAGTCACTCATTTTGAAATAACAGCCTCCTCAACTTCCATGAGAAAGATGAAGTGAATAATCAGGAACCACTAGTATGAATGCTCTTTAGCAAGGGGTAAGAACACATATAACCCACTAGAAGAAGCCAGAGCATAATAAGCCCATCCTCACATATATTTCTTGGACTAAATCTTCTACTGCATAAAATCATCATGAAACTATATATGCCCTTTGGACTAATGATACCACTAGTCATCATAAAATCCCACATATCAAAATGTTTATAGAACATGTTATTTCTAACAGGTCAATGCCCAGTTCTAGACTTGAGAAAGACTGTGGTGGTGAGGAATAGAGAAATAAAGCTATTGCCCTTCCACTCCACCACCTGGGACCAATTGACATCTTTGTCACTCAACCTGGGCACTGGCCCTTCACAGGAATTGTGCATGGAAATTGCTCTCTCTAATGATAATCTTCTGTTTTTCCATCTCTCCCTGTCTCACTCCTCTTAAAACTATTCTCGAGATTATGAATTCCATTCTTTCTAACTATCACTATTCATTACAATCTATTACCAATGTTCTGGCCTCACTTTCCTCCCATCAGTCTTCAGCCCTCCACCTTTGAATCTCTTGCCTCTCTTGTCCATCCATTTAAACACTGTCAATCTTTAAAACCAGTTCCCATTCTCAAGTTGTTAAATAGTCCTAGAGGAAACTAAACAACTACTTTAGCTGGGTGCACTACAAATTCAAGTTATCTAATGACAAATGACTTTGCTCCTACACTGTAATGGTTTTTTCTTTGATTGAATTGATCACACTCTACCAAGTGATTATTACAAACCCCTTCTCTCCTCAAGTCCCTTATACAAAATCTACTTCGCTTTTTAAGCAGATGATCCCACCTATTTCACTGAAAAAATTGAGGCCATCCAACATAAAATGCCTTGATTTCCCCACTCCATACTTCAAAACCATTCTGCTTCATCACCTATTATGCCTTCCTTGACTCTAGTCTCAGAGGAGTACTCCTTCTTAGTACAGTTAATTTTTTATCTGCTTGTGCCCTTGTTCTCATCCTTCTCTTCCTTAGGAGTTCATTCTACTGAACAGTCTCTCTTTCTTGTTAAATCTCTCTTTCTCAAAAAGCCTTCACTTTTCCCTACCATTTTCTCAAGCTGTTATCCTACATCTCCATAGAAAGAACACTACATAGAAAGAACAGCAAGAGCACCTGTGTTCAAATCCCACTTCTGATGCTTGCTACCTGTGTGATCTTGGGCACATCATTTAGCTTCTCTGGTCTAATATTCCTAGTCTTAAATGAGGGGTTTGAACCAGCTTGTCCTTGACATCTTTGTCAATGGCCCAAGGTATGTGTAGGTCATGATGTATTTTATTATTCATGCCTCTGCTTTAATATACATGTACCTATTAAATAATTATTATTAGTTTGCAATATTGTTATATGGTTATGTTTAAGTGTTGGTATTGTTAGTGATTAGTTCTTTAAATAGGAATGCATCAGTGGAGGTTCATGAGATAATGAGTAGGGGGAGTATATTTTGTTCCAACAGGGTTTCTAAGATCCTGAGAGAATTTAATTGTCATGGTGATGATTTTTCTCTGGGAATCTAGGTCTGCCAGTGATGGAACAGACTGTGATGGAGCCAGAGAGTAAGTAGGCATCCCCCTATTGAGATGAGAAAGAAAGGCACGGTGGTGTAGGTAAAGACATATCCCATGTACCCATTACATAGGTAGCATTTTACATGTATTTTCTTCCTCCCACAGTACACTGGATTTTACTTGAGAGTCAGAACTGTGTGCTCTTGCACGATGCACTTTGCCTGAAACAGAGTGGGCACTTAATAAATGCTTACTGAATGAACTTTACCCCTTTGTGGAATATTTATTAATGACAATTATGTTGACAGTGATTCTCTTCCTATTTTTACTGACACTAAAATGTGCACCTTCTTTAAAAAAAAAGTCACATCAATAGATTATTTTCTACAAGATCACTAAAAAAAGGATTCTTTATGGTAATAGGAATTCTTCAAAGGCATTAGTAATCAATAGTGTTCATATCAAATTCTAAGGATCAGTCAGCAAATATGCATTTATTAAACGCTTACTGTGTTGCAGGCACTGTGATACACATTGAGGATACAAAGAAAGAAAAAAGATAGTTCTTAATCTAAAGGATCTCACAGCGTAATGGAATTGAATGAAAGGAACAGAACTATGTGGTAGACTCTGTGCTAAGCACTTTCACAAATATTAACTCATTTTGATCCTCATAACGAAGAGGTTGCAATTGTTGAGTGCTATTATTATCCCCATTTGACAGTTGAGGAAATTGAGTCAGACAGAAGTTATGTGACTTGTCAATAATTACCCAGCTAGTAAATGACTGAGGCTGGATTTGAACTCAGAACTTTTTAAATCCAAGACCAGTGTTCTAATTACCATGCCACCTAGCTATGTCATGAGAGAGACAACATGAAAATATCTATATACCAGCAAGATATATACAGAATAAATTGGAATTAACCAACAGTAGAGGAAAGGAATCTTTTATATTCATTATTTTTTGTAAGCATCACAACAAACCTATGAGGTAGACATTATAGATATTCTTGTCACTATTTTACAAGTAAAGAAACTAAGACTTGGGGAGGTTAAATAATTTTCCAGTGGTTACCCAGCTAGCAATTATTATGGTGAGACTAAAACCAAGGTCTTTCTGACTCCAAGTTCTTGGCCATTTCCAGCACAGCTGAGCACTGGGTCAAATCCAGTTATGAGAACAAATTGGATATAAGTATTTTGACTGATGTCCAGTAGAAATATAAACTATTCAGCCTGCTGGGAAGATTTTATACACTAAATGATAAACCCTTTTTAGGAACATTAACAGTTCTAACTTTTTTTAATTCTTAAAGTATGTATAAGTAGGAACCAGATTCATATTCTGCAGTATTATTCAGTGGGAGAAGGTGCCACACCAAGTTCCCACTAATGATCTGGGACCTCTTATATTCATTTCATCCGATCCCTAAGAATGTATGCTTGCTGAGGTAAACCTGTAATGACCTCTGTCTCTTTGTTAGATATACTCCATTTAAAATCACCACCCTAATACAGTTTTGGTGTCAGGATGTTACTTCTGTATTTCAACATCCCCATCAAATCACATAGAGCTTCTCAGCTCAACAGCTGATCAAAATCTCCCACCACTTTTTCAGACATACCTTCTGTTCTCTCCTCCACATTCACCCTCACATTCCTGAATGGCTTTGTTTCCTTATTTGAAGTTATAGTTATGGCTCTGATTAACCCTCTCATTACCCATTTCTCTGCACCAACAGAAACCATGAAAGAAAATTCATTCCAAATACAGCTTAGGATAGCAAGGAGAAGTGGCAACTCCATAAAGGTCCAGGGTTTGGGTTTAATTTGGAAACATACCCCCCAAAGTTCAATTGCTTATCCAATCCTTATCCCAACTTGGAGATCTCATTAGAGTGGCACAGGGATATGATGACAGGAAGGAATTAAGGCTCTGCCAGGCACCAGTGAAAACCAGCTGTACACCACTACCACCTGCCTAATTGCTACTATGGCAAAAGTGAAGTGTGTGAGAGGAGACTTTGGAAGGATAGTATCAGGGCACCTAACCCCTTGCATTTCAGAAGCCTCAGAGAAGTTACTCATGATAGGTTCCAGGATGAGAATTTCCCAAGGTGCTCATTGGTCAGATTTCTTGGGACCATAATAGAACATCTTTTTTATAGCAAAATAATTATAGCAACACATTTTACAACAGCAAAGAACTGGAAACAAATAGATGTCCATCAGTAGTGGAATGGGTAAGCAAGTCAGGGTATATGAAAGTGATGATGTTACTGACCTGCAAAAAAACCCAAATAAACAAACATGAATATTAAGAATTTAGAGAAACTTGGGGGGAAAGTTGTGAACTGACACAAAGTTAAATAAGCAGGACAAAGAAAATAATGTACACAATGATTTTAACAACCAAAAGTGGAAAGAAAAAAAAATCAAAATTGAACATTATACAATTATAATGACCAAGCTCAGTCCTGAAGAGGACATATGAAGATCCACCTCCCTTCCTTTCTTGGAAGAGAAAGGGGACCTGTGGGTGTGAAACACTGCTTAAACTGCTGAATTTGGTTGTTGTGATAGTTTTTCTGAACTGCTTTCTTTTTTTATTCTTTGTTATAAGTAATGACTCCCTGTGTGGGGAAGGGAGGACTTGAACCTATATATTCTGATGATCTTGTTTCCACTCTAGCATGTTGACTCCAGGGAATCTGTTCTCCATGCCTCTAGTCTTTCCCATCTCCAATCCAACTTCCACAGGGCTACCAAAAAAAATCTATATAGACACATTTACATACATGCATGCACGCATGCATTTCTTTTTAGGCATGGCCAATGAAGATTTTTTTTTGTTTGACTATACATGCTTATAATAGGAGTTTTGCTTTTTCTTTCATTCTCAATTGGGGAGGCATAGGAAGAAGAGAGGGCAGATTTTTCCTGATTACAAAAATTATTTTTTAAATCTGTGTATGCTTTAAAAAAAACAAGCTTTATGTAGAAGATATACATTTTAATATCCAATTCTCTGTGATGACTTAGTTTTAACAATTTTAAAGTTCATAATTTTAAAAATTACTTTAAAAGAATCAGACCACTGAGCCTAGAGCTCTAATCCCAGATCTGCCTTGTATTAGCTGTGACATTCCTTCCTCCTTTCTTTTCAGAAGTAGGAGATTTGGGGCATGGAACATTGTTTATACTGCCAGTCTTGTTTAGTCTTAATAAACTGCTTTTTTTTCTTTTTCTTTTTTATTCTGTTACAAAGGATGGTGCAATGAGAAGGATAGAGGAGATAGCAATGTTTTTTTAAATAAAGGCAATATAGAAACAAAAGATATCAGTAATTTTTTGACAGCTATGTGACCTTTGATAAAGATTTTTTTTAAACATCTCCAAACCTCAATTTCCTCACCTATTGAATAAGGATAATAGAATTTGCACTATCTCCCTTACAGGATTGTTGTGAGGAAAGAGCTTTGCATACTTACAGTTGCAGTTATAAATTATATATTATATATATATATATATATATGTATATGGCATTGTGAAATATATATGTGTGTATATGTATATGTATATGTGTGCACATGTATATACATACACACACACACACACACACACCCCTTAAAAGCCTGAAAGAATGAGTCCTCTTCCCAAAGCATACATTTTACTCCCATAAGGAGACTCATTCTTTTTCTGGTTATCGACTCTCATTACATTCCCAGCAACTCAGGGTCTCTATAGGAAAGTGACTATCTTCAAAGGCATATGGAGCCTACCAAAGTGACCAGAGATCTGAAAAGATAATATTAATTTTACCCTTTCTATGACCTAACTTTTTTCCACTGAGCTAAATAATCTATCTTCCTCCTTCCCTATGTTTATCTTCCCTTTTCTTGTGTTTCCCATTTCTTTTTTTTATTTCTCTACCTCTTACACTACCATTCCTTTTTCCCTCCTCCCCATCCCACTTCCTCCTACCTTGGTGATCAGACAAAGCAGTTATCAGAGTTCCCTCTCTTATTCCCTCCCCATCCTTCCTGACCAGCTGATTCCTGGGAGGAATCCGATAACATATCAATATGCTTAGGTTACTCTATATAGGAATATTTGCCAGCCTAGGAAACAGCCTTTCTTTGAAGGATAACAGATCAGAATTTGTGACTCCATCAGGGAGGGTCAGATTTGGTTTTTGTCTTCTTCTTGTTCACAAGTAAATCCAAGTTACTTCCCATTAAATAAACACAGCTTCAGTATTTCCTGTTTTCAAGGAAACAGATTCACTAACAAGTTAACAAGACCTATATAGATAAGTCTCTTCTCATTTGTCCTATTCTATCCCTATATTTTTGTGATTGCTCCCAAACTGGACCTGTCCTCACTTGAACAACAGATATATTAATTTTCCTGCTATGTGAAAGTGAAATTTAATTTTATTAATTTTAAATTAATTTCTAAAACAATAATGAATTTGAGCCCCTCAAAAACTAGTACACCTATTCTTTGAGGTTCATTTTAGAGGATTCTGCCTATATCATTATCAAACCTGAAATTCTGGTTCAATAATCAAGAAAACATGAAGAGAAATATAAGACAAAATCAGAGAATTCAAGCTTTTTAACAGTCTAGGTGGCATTGTAGATAGAGCACTAAACTTAGAGTCAGGAAAATCTGAATCTGAATCTAGCCTCACTAGCTGTGTGAACCTGAGCAAGTCACTTAACCTGTTTGCCTCAGTTTCCTCATTTGTAAAATGGGGATAATAATAGAACCTACCTCCCAGAATTGTTGTGAGGATCAAATAAGATAATAATTTTAAATACTTGGTACAGTGTCTTGCACATAATAAGTGCTATATAAGTGTTCCGAAGGAGGAGGGGAGGGGGAAGAGGGGGGAACAGGAGGAGGGAGAGGGGAAAGAGGAGTGTAAAGCCAATCAGCAGTAGATTTCTGAGAGAATGCTACTGTGAGGAGCTTTTAAGATTCAGATTACATAGTATTAGTGAACACTGTTTATTCCATTACAAATCTTCATTCAGTACAATGTTCACAGTTTCAACAGTTCACA
>JAQQSW010018367.1:0-11257 GCA_028646575.1 Pseudocheirus occidentalis | reverse complement strand
CTGAACAGAAAATTTTGACATTCAAACACAAGAAGCATGAGAAGGTAAACATTGGAAAGAAATGATAAGGAACTTATCAAAGTTGAACTATTTACATGCCAATGTGGAAAAACAATAATAATGACTTATGAAACTTTTCTTGGTATGAGGATAGGTGAAGGGAATACAAATGTGTGTGTGTGTGTATATGTATGCATGTATGTATGTATACCTACATATATGTCTATATAGGCGGGTATATATGAGTATGAATACATATCTGAGCCTGGGTGTATATCTGTACATAGAGGGTTCAGTATAAATTGATTAGGAAGAGATGATACTTTGAAAGTTGAAATTCTGAGGTGGGAGAGGACTTGAATGAGAGAAGACAGGGAATGACAAAATGGGGTTCATCATCCCATATAAAAGAGGCAAGGGATAACTGTTACAACTTTACTTTCATTTACTCTCATTAAATTTGGCTTAGGGAAGGAATGACATAAACTCTAAACTGGGCATCTTGCCACACAAGAAAGTAGGAGGGGTGGGGATGTGAGGGGGGATGATGGAGGGAAAGGCGGGGTCGGGGGGAGGGATACTGGAAGCACAGACTTCAGTAACGGGACAGGGACAGGGAAGAGAACAAAACAAGGGGGGGTGCGGGATAGGAAGGAAGGATATACAATTAGCCTCTCACAATATGTCCACTATGGAGATGTCCTGCATAATTACATATGTACAGCCTGTATTGAGTTGCTGCTCCTTCCAGAGGGAGTGGGTAACAAGGGAGAAATAGCAAGAATCTAGAATTTAAAGCTATACAATCAAATGTTAAAAAATATATATATATGTGTGTGTGTGTGTATATAAAATCATTATTAACTACATGCAACTGGGAAATGAAACATACAGGGACTGGAGTAGGGAAACCCTCCCTGCTCTACCAGAAAGTTAGAGGGGTGTTGGAGGAGGACGTAGAAGAGAGCAGATTGTGGGAGGGGCTTTGCGGTGGGATCACTCTTTTGGGCTTGGGGGTGGGGGAGAGAAGGGAAGAAAATCTGTAACTCAAAACCTTGTGGAAATGAATGATGTAATCAAGAAAATAAATTAAAATAAAAAAATAGGTGTTAGAGTTAGAATTAAAATCAAGGTCTCCTGATTCAAATCCAACAAAAATGTCTAAGGTGATATTATGGAGAGACATCCAGGTGGTGCAGTGGATATCTTCATGAGCTCAAGTCTGGTCTCAGACACCTATGAACTGTGTTACCCTGGGCAGCTCATCTAACCTTATTTGACTCAGTTTCTTCATTTTTAAGATGAGTTGGAGAAAGAAATAGCAAACTACTTTAGTATCTTTTCCAAGAAAACACTAAATGGTGTCATGAAGCGTTGAACATGAACAAAAACTGTTCAGAAAATTAGAAAATAGTATGACAGAAACTAGGCATAGACCAGTATCTTATACCATAGACCAAGATAAAGGCAAAATGGGTATACACTTTAGACATAAAGGCTGAGACTATAAGATAATTAGGAGAACAAGGAATAGTTTCCTTGTCAGATCTTTGGAGAATGGAAGAATTTAAAACCAAAAACAAGATAGAGAAAATTATGAAATTCAAAATTGGTAATTTTGATTACATTAAATTAAAAAGGGTTTGCAGAAACAAGGCCAATACAACCAATACAAGGAGGGAAGCAGAAAGCTGGGAAACAATTTTTATAGCCACTGTCTCTTATAGGACTCATTTCTAAAATATATAGTGAAATGAGTCAAATTTATAAGAATACAAGCCATTCCCCAGTTGCCAAGTGGTCAAAGGATTTGAATAGGCAATTTTCAGATGAAGAAATTAAAGCTATCCATAGTCACATGAAAAAATACTCTAAATCACTATTGATTAGAGAGATGCAAATCAAAACAATTCCGAGGTACAACCTCAAACCTATCAGATTGACTAATGTGACAAAACAGGAAAATGATAAATGTTGGAGAAGATGCGGGAAAATTGAAACACTAATGCATTGTTGGTGAAGCTGTGAACTGATCCAACCATTTTGGAGAGCAATTTAGATCTATGCCCAAAGGGTTCTAAAACTGCTCATACATTTTGATCCAGGAATATCACTTCTATATCTGTATCCCAAAAAGATCATAAAAATGGGAAAGGGGCCCTTATATAGAAAAATATTTATAGCATCTCTTTTTGTGGTGGCAAGGAATTGGAAATTGAGGGGATGACCATTAATTGGGGAATGGTCAAATAAGTTGCAGTATATGAATGAATATACTATTTTTTTTTTGAAAGGCAGTTGGGGTTAAGTGACTTGCCCAAGGTCACACGGCTAGTTTTTTGTGTTAAGTGTCTGAGGCCGGATTTGAACTCAGGTACTCCTGACTCCAGGGCCGGTGCTCTATTCACTGCTCCACCTAGCCTGGACTTCAGAAAAACCTGGAAAGACTTACATGAACTCACATTGAGTGAAGTGAGCAGAACCAGGAGAACATTGTATACAGTAAAAGCAACATTGTGCAATGACAAACTTTGAAAGACTTAACTTTTCTCAGCAATACAAGGATCTAAGACAATTTTTAAAACTCATGATGGAAAATTCTATCCACATCCAGAGAAAGAACTATGGAGTCTGAATGCAGATTGATGCAGACTATTTTCTCTCTCTCTTTTTTTGTTTCTTATTTCTTGTGGTTTTCCACTTTCATTCCAATTCTTCTTTAAGACATGATGAATGTGGAAATATGTTTAATATGGTTGTACATAGGCAGTAACCTATATCAGATCGCACACCATCTTGGGGAAGGGTGAGGGGAGACAAAGGGATAAGATTTGGAACCCAAAATCTTATAGAAATGAATGTTAATAAAAAGAGTTGGGCATGACTGAAAAAAAATGACTGAAAAAATGACATTATGGAACAGAAATTTTTAGTGAGTGAAATTGGTATTACTGGGTGACTTCTGACAGTAAAGATAGAAGATGGTTAGAGGTGCAGTATACTTTTTATATAATATTTGTTTACATAAGTTGTAGGTAAATTGTAATTTCTTCAAAGGAAGAAAAGTACGTTTTAATTGTCTTTGTATCTCCTCCATTGACTAGTTGATTGTTTTGCACATAGTAGGCATTTTATAAATAGTTGCTTAATGAATGGATGGGTAGTTCAGTTGCTACTTTGTTAATGGGGGGGGTTTCAGTTACTACTTTGTTAATGGTGGTGCATAACAACGGAAAGAGAATTGCTGTAGTAATTTGCAAATTTGGTTTCTATTCCAGCTTCTGTGATAAATTAGTTTCATGTACTTCAACAGCTGACTTAGTCTCTCTGAGCAAATATGTTCTCTCAGCTGGAGCTGTCTGGAATGATGTAGAGAAGACATGGTCAACTACAGGTTAGGATAGCTGAACTTTGAATTTTATTAAAACATATGATTTATAGAAGAGTTTCCAGATAAGCAATACAAAACAGTAACCAGCTTTTTCTGAAGGAAGTTTTCTACATTAAAGAGCACAATCACAAGTGTGAAGACTGTGATATTTAATGTTTTCCCATTTTTGTTCAAACAACTTTAAATATTCCAACTCTAAATCAATATAATTCTCATTTCTAAGGTCTTTTCCAAGCCAAACATTGTGTGGATAATTTTCAGACTATCTCCTTCCCAGTCTTTTTGGAACAATCACATAATACATATATAATTTATTTTTTAACCACAAAGTGCCACGTAAATGAAACAAACAATGGCTTATATAATAGTGACCCAGAGTGTCTTTCTACCTGAGGCTCCAGCTACAAGCTCAATTGAATGAGGGATGCAAACTAAGAGAGAGTTTGAGGGCACCCTGGAGTTTTGAGGTAAGGGTCAATTTATACTCCTCAGAACAGATGTCAGACATAGTTATCTTCAAGTAGTTAAGCCCGTTGGGAATATCTTCAAATAGAAACATTAAGAGATTATGTAAAATGGAATGAATGATCATCAGAGGATCAAGTTAAGAAGGTTAAATTTGTGGGGCAGCAGTTAACCAATTTATTTTGATTTTCAGTTTTGATGAACTCATTCGAACAGTAATTAGCAAATTTAAAAAGTAATCTGAATAGATTTTATATAAAGCTTTAATCATGAAGACAGCACAAAGTCATTTTTCTGTATATAGATTTCTAGGTACAGATTAGAATAGCATGAATGGTTTTAGGATTCTACTCTCAATTCTTCCACCTACTTTCTTGCTGATTTTGAAGTTAAGAAGAGTTTTCAAGGACTTCTGGGAGCCAAGATAGTAGAGTAAGCAGCAAATTGCCAGTTATCTGACATTCCAAACAACCACAAATAGTACTCCCAAACAAAACCTGGAACAGCAGAACCAGCAAACAGATAGGGTGAAACAATCTTTGAGCTCAAGAAACTTAGAAGATTATCAAGAAAGTTCTGTCTCACTCAGGTAAAAATGGAATACATTCCAGGACAGGAAGCATCCCAGTAGACCAGCATCAAAAAACATACCAATAAACCAATGATAGATCCCGAGCCTGTGTGTTGAAGTGGACAAACGCCAACACCAGGAAGGCTCATGTGCCTCAGCATAAACAGGGAAACCAGCAGGAGAACTCTGAGAAACACCATATGCTTCTGCTTAGCCCTAGGCAAATAGGCAACCTCCAGCAGTCAGACCTCCATGTGCATCAGTGTCTTCCAGGGAAACATAGAAACACCCCATCAGCCTCAGCATATGCCAGACACCATCACTAGGAACCTAGCTTAGCATCAGATAAACTGCCAGACCCCTAAGGTTTCCAGCAGCTCCAGTCAACCCCCACCTGCTCAGCACAGCACCATAGAAGAGGGTTCCATGTGGGCCTCAAGGCAACATCAGGGCAGCACCAGGTAAACATCCAGGGCCTGCAGCAACCCACCCTCCACAAGAAGCCTGAGGCAGTACCCTTTCCACCCTTGGAGCAGAGCTCAAATTTAAAAGAAAAAGGCCAAAAAAGATAAGCAATAAACAACAACAACAATCTGATAATAGAAAGTTATTATGATGACAGAGAACATCAAGACACAAACTCAGAAGAGAACAATGTCAAAATAGCTATGGGTGAAACTCGAGAGAAAAATGGAAAGTGGTCTCAAGCCCAGAAAAAAACAAAGGAAGAGCTTAAAAAGAGACTTTCAAATCATACAAGAAAGGTAGAAGAAAAAATGGGAAAAGAAATGAGAGTGATGCAAGAGAATTATGTAAAAGGAAACAGTAGCTTGGGAAAAGGAAAAAAGTAGAATTGGTCAAATAGAAATGTTGATACAAAAATCCACTAAAGAAAACAACCTAAAAAGTACAATTGTCAAAATAGAAAGAAATAGAAAAGCCAATTAGGAAAACAAAACTTAAAAGTTAGAATTGTGCAAGTGGAAGTTAATGACTCTATGAGACATCAAGAATCAATCAAATAAATTCAAAAGAATGAAAACATAGAAGAAAGTACAAAACACCACATGGGAAAAACTGACCTGGAAAACAGATCCGGGAAAGACAATGCCAGAGTCATTGGACTATATAAAAGACACAATAAAAAGGAGGACCTGGACAGCATCTTTCAAGAAATTGTCAAGGAAAACTACTCTGATGTCTTGGAAATAAAACAAGCTTTGAAATAATCCATTGACCACCTCAGGAAAGAGATACTAAAATAACAACTTCAAGGAACATTACAGTCAAATTTTAGAACTATCAGGTCAAGGAAAAAATACTACAAGTGGCTAGAAAGAAACAATTCAATATTGGGGAGAAACAATCAGGATTACACAGTACTTAGCAGCTACAATATTAAAAAATAGAGGTCATGGAACACTATCTGGGAAGGCAAAGGAGCTAGGACTACAACCAAGAATCTCTTACCCAGTAAAATTAAGTATAATACATCAAAGGGAAAAATTTGTTCATTCAGTGAAATAGAAGAATTTTAAACTTTCATAAGGAGATCAAAATTAACCCAAAAATTTGATCTCCAATATCAAGACTCAAAAGAAGCATAAACAAGAAAAAAGGGGAAAGAGAACATAAGAGATTCAATGGAGCTAAATGTTTACATCCCTATATGGGAGGATGATAAAAAATAATTAAAGGCTGAGAAAGAGGAGTACATAGGGTGTAGAAAGAGGGGAGAATAGAATGGGGTGAGTTATTTCACATAAAGAGGTGTTAAAAGACAGTGGAGGAGAAGATGTGAGTGTGGGCAATAAGTATTACTTGAACCAATACCTATTAATATTGGCTCAAAAAGGAAATAATTTACACAATCAACTGAAAATAGAAATCAATCTTATCTGCGAGGGAAGTAGAAGGGTAGGAGATTAAATAAGGAGGGTAGGGAGGGAAGGAGGAAGGACTGACAGAAGGGAGGACAGATATGAGGCAGTGGTAGATGGAAGCAAAACACTGGTGAGGAGAGAAAAGATTAAAGGAGAGAGTAGATAAACAGGAGGAAAGTTAGGATGGAGGGAAATACACAATAATCATAACTGTGAATCAAATTGGATAAATTCTCCCATAAAACAGAAGTGGATAGCAAAAACCAGAATGCTGCAATATTTTACTTACAAGAAACACGCTTGAAGCAGAGAGACATACACAGTAAATTTAAGGAGCTGGAGACAAAGGAAGGTTGTAAAAGCTCCTGTAGAAAGCTTTTATACAAACAAAAACAATGCAACCAAAATTAGAGGGAAAGGAGAAAACTAGTAAACAACCATTATAACATGTCTCTGATGAAAACCTCATTTCTAAAATGTACAGAGAACTAAGTCAAATTAATAAGAATACAAGTTGATCCCCAATTGATAAATGGTGGAAGGATATGAACAGGCAGTTTCAGAAAAAGAAAGCAAAGTTATCTATAGGCATCTAAAGAAGTTCTCTAAATCACTATTGACCAGAGAAATGCAAATTAAACCAACTCTGAGGTAAGACCTCTCATCTGTCTGATTTGCTAATTTGACAAAAAGGGAAAATGATAAATGTTCAAGAGGATGTGTGAAAACTGGGACCCTAATGCATTGTTGGCGGGGGTGGGGGGGTTGTGAACTGATCCAACCATTCTAGAGAGCAATTTGGACCAATGCCCAAAGGCAATCAAACTTCTGATCCAGTAATACCACTACTAGATCAGTATCCCAAAGAGATCATATAAAAGAGAAAAGTACCTAAGTATGCAAAAATATTTATAGCAACCCTTTTCATGGTGACAAAGAATTGGAAATTGAGTGGATGCCTATCAAATATGGAATGGCTGAACAAGTTTTGATATATGTGTCAGGGAGGGCTTTCCTTACATATACTCAGTAGTTAAAATAGGGCTGGATGCAAAGGCAAACCTTTCAATCCTAATCTTCCTGAGGGACCTTAAGAAAGTCACCTAAACTCTTTGAGCATTATGGATTTGGACCATGGCAGAACATCCATGGGTATCATCAACCAGTAGTTAGTTTGAAATACAAGACTGACATGAAGCTGAGAGGTTTAGGCTGTATTTAGGAATCCTTTGTCTAGACAAAGTTGAAGCTGTGAGAATAAATGATCTCTTTGAGACAGGAGTTCAAAGAGAGAAGGGAAGGCTGAGGGCAGGAGATACTAGTGGGTAAGGTAGTCCTCACTTTCTACCTCTATGGTTTTCTCCCAAAGGCTAGAAGACAGAGGCAAATAAGAATGAATAAGATTTGTATTAGGAGGAGCCCAAGTTCCTCAGAATTCAAATGCTGTGACACAATTGACTCCTTGGTCAGTGATTAGGGATAAAGCATGTATGCCTTTTGGGTCTTGATAGCACTTGTCTTCTAGTTCTAAATCCCTTAATTCAGATGTACAGACAATGCCAATTGTCTCTATGCAGATATTATACAAATGATTTTCTCATTAAAAGTCCCAAGTACCTTCTTCACCACTTTCTGCCCTTAAAAGAATAATTTATTCCTTGAAAAATTTCACTTAACTGAAATTCAGCAGGTGTTACTCCTGGTACCAAAAGTCCTCCAGAGGCATGGAAGGAGGGGGAAGCATTTTCAGTATCCTTCCTCTTCAAACTATAACAAAAGAATGCTACAGAGGTAGGTAAAAAATAAGTCGTCCAATGTAGGAAAGGAAAGTTTATTGGCAAGTATGTAGTCACATGCACCATGCATTTGACTGATGTTTGGTCTATAAACTTCAAAAACATGTGTTGACATGCATCTTGGAGAAGGGCATTCTGAGAAAAAAGTGTAGAATTATAGAAAAGGCAACACACACATATACACACACACACACAGCAGCAGTGGCTAAAAACGTATCATCACTCCCACACTCCCATTTGAGTAGATGTGATGTAGTGATTTAGTATAAAACCCCCTAGATTTAAAGTCACAGGTAGATAAGGGTAAAGCAGGAGGGAGGTAATTTTCCTTGTATGGAATGACATGTATAAAATACAGTGACAGGGGGCAGAGGCAAGACAGTGGAATAAAAGCAGGGACTTGCTAGAGCTTTCCCCCACCCCCTCCCAATGCCTGTAAAAATGGCTCTAAACAAATTCTAGAGCAGCAGAACTCACAATAAGACAGAATAAAGCAAATTTCCAGCCCAAGACAACCTGGAAGGTTGACAGGAAAGGTCTGTTGCACTGATTTGGGAGGGGAACACAGTCCAGCACAAGCCATGCCAGCATAGACTGGGCCCCAGTAAGCCAGAGCAGGCCTCAGGGAACTGAATCTCAGGCAGCTGTTGCAGTTTCCATATTTCTCAACCAACAGCAAAGATAACATAGAAGTCAGTAGAAAAGGTTGTTGGATATGGGTGAGAGGAGTGCAGTCCAGTCCCAGCCCTAGTACAACCTTGTGGCAGTGGCAGAGGTGACTGCAGGGGCTGCAGTGGCTGTTTCCAGAGCTGTCAGTCCAGATGGTAAAGAGATCAATTGATCAGAAAATTACAGGGGTCTCGTTTCTGGCACTGAGGCAGGACTCTGTTACTTTGTCTGTGCTCAGATCTGGATCACAGTCTTGGAGTGAGGAGGAGCTCTTGATTAGAAAGGAGGGTATGTATGGAGGAACACTGGAAAAAAGTTTTGGATAAGTAGAGAGGAGTCAGTGTGGAAGGCCTTGAAAGCCACATAAAAGAGTCTGAGCTTGTCAGAGAGGTGACATTAGGAAAGATGCATTTTAGGATGGCTGGTCTGACAAGTGTATTCAAGAGAGATTGGATGGGTTGGCAGAGTGGAGAAGCTAAAGAATAGCCAAGAAGCAGTTGAAGTCACTGAGATTTGATCTGGTAAAAGCTGAGTTTGACTGGCAGTAGAAATAGTAAAGAAAGAGAAATCTGTGACATTTGAAAGAACTGGGAGAAATCGGTGGCAGATTAGACATAAGGGGGGAAAGTGAGACAAACATTAAAAATAACTAAGGAGATCTCTACTCCTGTATAGAAGGACAATGGTGGTGCCAGTGGCATAATTGAAATAATTTAAAAGGGCAGAAGGCATTGGAAGAAAGATGAAAAGTTCAGTTTTGAACGTGGTGACTCTACAGTGATGTCAGGTCATTTACTGGGAAACACCCACAGTTAACAATACAGTACTGGAATAAAAAGAAGAGGCTAGGGATGAAATCAAGAGTTGTCTTTTGGAGGTGATAGTTAAAGCTGTGAGAGTAGATTAGCTCTTTGATATGGAAGAATATAATAAGTAGAACAGAAGGCTGACAGTAAGGAACAGTAATGTGCAAAGTTTGTCCCCATGTTCTTCCTTTGTGCAGAGGAAAATGAGAATGAATAAGATTTTGATTAGGAGTAGAACAAATTCCTTCGAGTAGGGTAAGGGATAGTCTCTACTTTTTATCAGGTTCAAGGAAATTCTACTTCAAGGAAAGTGAGACCATTATCTATAAAACACATTGTGGTAGTAATGAGGCCCCAGTACAGTTTTCTAGGAGGAGACACAGGAAAGTGAGAGCCTAATATAGTCATCTCATTTGAAATCTGGTTCAGAATATTTAGGGTAATAACATTTATAAGCTACAAAAGACCTTAGAGATTGTCTGGGCCTCCATTTCACAGATAAAGAAACCGAGGTCCACAGGGTATCCAAGTTATACAGTGACTTCATAGCAAAAGCCAGCAGGTAAGAACCTATGACTCCTACCGCCCAACCCAAACCTCTTTCCATAGTGCTTCTGAAATCAGTGGCAACTTTGCAACTATAATTTCCATCCCCTGCTTTCCACATAGAGCATAATTAGCCAGAGCTCACCTGAGCACTATAATTTTCAGCAATGTGGATGCTGGGCTGAATAAGATTTAGCCAAGAAGCTTCACCAAATGTGAAAGCAATGACTCACTGTTTACATATGCCCCACGTTCTAGCTCTATCCTCCAACTAATCCAATTGCCTGGTTAAGAAATTGCCTGTAAATAGCTTCTGCTGTCAAAATAATTTCTAGCTGGCTAGAGTTTTCCCAAGGCTTCCTTTCCCTTTCATTCTCAGTGATGAGAGAAAGGTCAAAAGCTCTAGCTACTCTTCTAACCATGAAAGAAGAATTAATTTCATTCTCACTTCAAATGCCCGTAGAATTTTTCCTTTTCCCCCTTACTCTTATCTTCATCCTACCACCGATAACTTTATTTATATGTTTCAGAGTATTTTTTATTTCCCTTGACTTCCTTAGTAGGTCATGTATTACCGCTGATGTGTATTTGGTAACCAACACTGTAGTCAGAGTTTGAATTTTGTCTTGAGTCTAGAAATCTTTCAATTAGAATAATCTCAGTTCTGTGGGCACTCAGGAAGTATAATTTGTCACTATCAGACACTGAATTAAGTAGGTGGTGATGGGATGATAGCCAAACCAAGGCATCTTATTGTTTTTGTAATGTCACTGTTGAACAGAGATATGGATGCATGGTAAAATGTTAACGCAGAGAGGGGTGTGTGAAGATATAATTAAGATTGTATACCCCTTTTTGCTTTCCATTTCCAAACCTGCATTCATTTGTTCAACTCCCAAACTAAAAGAACTTGCAAGGTAAGAACCATTTTTTCACTAAGAATAAATTGCAGATCCTAGTTTTCTATAACCTATTTCAAATTACACTTGACCTTCCCAAACTGTAGCTGGAGGATGCCATTGTGTTGAAGCTTTTAATCACTAAAACTTTAAGCTTCCAGGAAGTGAATATTCACTGTTTCCTACACCATTTAAATTTGAAGGGCTTGATGCCTCTTAAAGTAAGGGAAG
>JAQQSW010018366.1:0-11258 GCA_028646575.1 Pseudocheirus occidentalis | reverse complement strand
TCTTCTATCCATCTCCAGGAGGATCCGCCCTCATGCAGATACACGCACATACAAGTATTAAAAGGTCGCAGCATTAGGAAGGTTGAGAACCACTGACACAGAGTGAATGCACAAGTATTAAGATGAGACAGCTGAAGACAGAGCCTAGGGAAATGTTTACAATTAGGGGGATGGAAAGGGGAAGAAGGGCCATCAAAAGAGACAGAAGAAAGAAATGTATCTTACAGTCATATGGGTACAAGCAATGTAGTGTCATGGAGATAAGGAAGAATCCATTTTCAAGGAGGGGGTAAGGAGGGAGGATCAAACAATGCATTTATTGCACAGTAGGTGCCTAGGGCATTAACAATTTAGTTCTTGGAAAAATTAATGATCCTATCTGGGACTCAGTTTCTTCATCTGTAAAATGATATCCTTTCTGGTCCTATATTTCTATTCTAATCATAGGAAAGAAAGACAAAGATTAATATGATATGGTAGTTACTGATATCAATAATACCATGGTGAGTGCATTACAAGTAAAGAAGGCAAATCTAGAAGCAATATAAAGGATGGGTGGGGAGGGAGGAGAAAGGAGACAGGAAACCCCTTTTAGCAACCTGAGAATATATCTTTCTTTTATAAAATTATTGCTATAAAACTAAATTCCCCCATAACATTATTTTACCTAAAGTCATGTAGCATAATCACTTAATGACATTAAGTGGCATATACTTTTATGTATATGTGGATACATGTGTATTATATATACATGTGTATGAATATATATATAAAATTTACACAATAGATATTAATCAGGACACTATTATATGTGATATGCCATTTATGTGTATGTATATACCTATATATTTCTATACAAGCATATTAATATATATGCACACAATAAATATAGGTATATATACACATGTATACCTATATGTGTAAATATATAGACATATGTACATATTATACATACACACACATATAAGAGACAGCTAGAAGGTTTAGTGGATAGAGTGCAGGGTCTGGAGTCAGAAAGACCTGAGTTCAAATGTGGCATCAGACATTCACTAACTCTGTGACCCTAGGTAAGGCATTTAACCTCTTTTTGCCTCAATTCACTGGAGAAGGAAATGGCAAACCATTCCAGTATCTTTGCCAAGAAAAACCACATATGAGGTCACAAAAAGTCAGACATGACTCAACAACAACAGATTATAATGCATACATATACACACATGTACATACACATATATATCTATACATGCATACACATATGGATGTTTGTGTTTCCATACATTTTAAACACTACATTCATTTAGTGACAAATTTTTCATGAAAGTACAAGTGATTATTATTTGGATATCTTGCATTTATAGAATGGACATTAGTAGAACAGTATTTCAATTTTCCTCTTTTAGCCACTTTGCATTATTTCTAGTTGTCTTATATAGAATGACTCTACTTAGATGACAGAAAGGACCTAATAATGACAGACACAAATTTCATAGAAAATAATTGCTATTGGATTGCAGCCAATTCATATCTGAGGCAGGCTAAATTAGAATTCCCAAGGAGCTGGTTCCTTAACAGTTGGTTTTGCTGTGCCACGTTTCCTATGTGTACCTGTGTGAGGTCGGTGTTTTGAGTGACTTTAAGAGCTGGGATATTTTTGAAAGTTTATCAGAGTAAGCATAATGACTCATTTCCAACAATATTTTTACAAGAAGACTAAGATGATAACACAGGCAATGTGCTAAGAAATGAACTAAATATACTGTAGAGTTGTAACTAATTAAACGCAGAACTTGATCTGGATGTCTATAGGTAGTATTCTTCCATTGCTCTTGGCCTGGGTCTTAAAATAGAAGTGTAATGTAGATGATTAAAGTCAGCTCCTGTAGAAACCTTAGCTTTAAATGTCTTGACATCAGTGTGCTTAATTAACCTGACAATCTTGCTAGTCTAGGCCAAGCACAACTCCTAAGATCAATCCACAACTCAGAATACTTTATTCTCAAAAAATTTACCCTTCTATCCTTTTATTTGTATTAATAAGAAATTTTTATTAATATCGTTTGCTTTTATACGGGCTAGATTTTCCCGTGTCCCCCCCTTTTACCCTCTTCTTCTCAAAGAACCATCTTTTATAACATTTTTTTAAAGAAAGGAAAGAAAACCCAATTACCCTCAAAAAAAAGGCAAAAAAAAGAAAGGAAAGAAAAAAAAATCAGCAAAAGCACCAATACATCTGACATCAGATTCAATGTTCTACTTCCATGGAACTTCAATACTTTGTAAAGAAGCAAGAGGACATATCTTCTCACATCTCTCCTTTGGGACCAACCTTATTCTTTACAGTTTCAGCTGTTTTATGATTGTTGTTCTTTCCACTTACATCACTGTAGTCATGCTGTGTATTGTTTTCCTTGCTCTGCCTTGTTTATTTTCCATCAGTTTATGTAAATCTTTTCACATCTCTCTATATTCAACATGCAGCATAATAATACCCTGTTACATTCATCTATCACAATTGATTTAGTTATCATCTAGGCAATGAGTGTCCACTTTTCTTCCAGTTTTGTGATACCACAAAAAAAATTGCTTCTATTAAGATTTTGGTGTATAAAAGGACTTTCTTATTGTCAGTGACCTCCTTGGGCTATATGCCTAGCAGTGCATTAACTGGCTCAGAAGGTATGGACATTTTAGTTACTTTATTGCATAATTTCAAGCTGCTTTCTAGAACTGTACCAGTTCACAGGTCTATTGATGATATATTGGTGTTCCTGTCTTTCTACAGCCCCTCCAACATAGATTATCCTCTCTTTTGTCTCCTCTGCTAGATTTTTTTCCTTAGAGGCTGATGTAAGCTGTATGTGGTTGGAAAATAAGAAATTCAGTTGCTTTGGTTTTCCCACATCCACAGAGACTCTCACACATGAATGGTCCTGCTAAAATTTTCAATTAATCAACATTTTTAACCAGTTTGTGATGAAATTTTCAAATAGGTTGTTAGCATCTGATCTAAAGAACTCTGATCCTTTGACTCTAAATATGGCAGTCTGCTCACTATAACATCCTGATTCTTACGATGTTTACAAACAAATAGACTATCACAAAGATAATTTAATTCAACACATATTAAGAATCTACAGCATTCAAGGCCCAAAGAATATAAAGATGATAATGAAACCTTCCCTGCCCTCAAGGAGTGACACACACACTAATAAATGCATGGTAATTTGAGAAGCAAATTTGTGGCACCTAGATGGTGCAAGAGAGATAGCACTGGGCTTGAAATCAGGAAAACTCATCTTCATGAGTTCAAATCTAACCTAAGACACTTGATAGCTATGTGACCCTAGGCAAGTCATTTAACCCTGTTGGCCACAGTTCCTCAGCTATAAAATGAGCTGGAGAAGAAAATGGCAAACCACACTAGTTTCTCTGCAAAAAAAGATCCCAAAATGGGGTCATGGAGAGTCAGAAGAACTGAACAGTAACAAACAACAGTTTGAGAAGAGAGATAACACCAATAGCTAAGGGGATCAAGGAAGGCCTTATGCAGAAAGTAGTACCTAAGCTAGGTCTTAGAGGAAGATTAGGATTTTGAGAGGAAGAGAGAGAAGTGACTGCATTTTAGACATGGAGAAATACATGGAAGCAGGAAAAAGCACTATGGTATGGTAAACTGTGTAAAGGTAGATAATGGGAAATGTGCCTGAGAAGGTAAGTCAGAGCCAGATTGTGAAAGCTTTAAATACTAGAATTAATCATTTCTATTTTCTCTAGAGGCAAAAAGGAGCCCTTGAAAAACTTTGGAGCAGAAAGGCATATAGTCAGACCTGGGCCTTAGGAAGATTGCTCTAGAACAGCGGTTCTCAACCTTCCTAATGCTGCAACCCTTTAATAAAGTTCCTCATGTTGTGGTGATCCCCAACCATAAAATTATTTTCATAGCTACTTCATAACTGTAATTTTGCTACTGTTATGTAAATATCTGATATGCAGGATGTATTTTCATTGTTATAAATTGAACATAACCCACAGATTGAGAACCGCTGCTCTAGAAGATGTGTGAAGGATGGAGAAGGGAAAGAACTAGAATCAGTGAAGCTATTTAAAAGGAAATTACAAAACAAGAAACTATGAAAGACTTAGATAGGATGTTGGCTCTATGAGTACAGGGAAGGGAACAGATGTGATGGATATTTTCATAACAATAACATTAACTGATATTTACATAATGATTTAAGATTTGCAAATCATCTTACATATATTATTTCATTTTAGCCTCACAACAATCCTTTGATATGGGTAGTTCAGATATGATTTTCCACATCTTACAAATGAGGCTTAGATCTGAAGTGGCTTGCCAGAGGCTGCACAGCTAGTGATTATTGGAGGCAAAATTTAAGATGAAGTTTTTTTGATTTCAAATATAGAAGTCTCTGAACTATACTATATCATTTCATGTCACAGAGAGAAAATTAACCTAAAAATGACAACTTATTAAATGGGGGATGCAGCAGAGGAAAAAGTTGAGGATGATTCTGAGTTACATGGGTAACCAGGAGGATGGAAATCTCAACAGAGAAGGAAATGTGGAAGAAAGTCATATTTAAGGGTGAAAGAGTCCTTGTTTGGACATAGCGAGTTTGAAATAGATATAGATGTACAGATGTACAGAAAGAAGAATGAAGACTGAGAAAAGGCTTTTGGATTTAGTAAGTAAGAAATTTTGGAGAGATAATTTAAATCAAAAACAACGTCAGAACCTGAATGTTATGAGTTCAGAAAGTGGTGAGGAAGAGGCACAAGTGAGATTCCCCTACTCAAAGGCTTTCAGAGGCTCCTGATTGCCTTCATATAAAATACAAATTCTTCAGGCTAGCATTTGAATCCCTCCACAATCTGGTTATAGTCTCTTTTTAAGAGATTAGCAGTAAAAGAGAAGTGTAGAATGGCAGTATTGAGGTAATGCCTGGGTTAAGAGATAGATTAGGGTTTTCTGGTGGGTTGGTTGGATTTTTTAAGGATGCAGGTAATCTGGGAGAGTGAGAAAGTGAGAAAGAGGGAGGTAATGATCACTGGGGAAAGCTGTAGGAAAATAGAGGAAGGGGTGGTGGTCAAGAGCATAAGGAGGAATAGCCGTGACAAAGAGAACATCTACCTTTCAGGAGGAATTAGAATAAAGGAGAAAACAAGTAAAATTATATAGGTGTTTTAAGGTATAGAATAAGGGAGTTTATGATATATCGACTTGATTTTTCTTAGTTAAAAAAATAGGTAGGCTGTCTAGGAAACCAGGGAATATAGTAGTAGAGTGCTTGCCTTGAAATCCAGAAGATCTCACATTAGACACTTAACCTCTTTTTTTTTTGAGGGCAATTGGGGTTAAGTGACTTGCCCAAAGTCACATGGCTAGTTTTTGTGTCAAGTGTCTGAGGCCGCATTCGAACTCACATCCTCCTGACTTCAGGGTCGGTGTGCTATTCACTGCGCCACCTAGCCACCCCTACACTTAACCTCTTTTGACCTCAATTTTCTCCTCTGTAAGATAAGTAATAACATATACATCACAGATATAGATAGGACTTTTTTTGTAAAGATCAAAGGAGACACCATATGCAAAATTTAAAATGCTATATAAAATGCTATTATTCTCATCTGTTGAGATACAGGGAATTAAAGGAGGCATTGGGTGCATTAAGACAGAAGAGGAGATTTGGAATTGCTACTGAGGGAAGAGTGATAGAGAACCAATCATGGAAGAATAAAAGTATTGCTGGAAAAAAGTAAGAACCCAGTTGACAATCACTAACATAAATCTGTTGTGGACCTGGTCACATGCTTCCTCCAGAGGCATTTAGCAGGAATAGAAAAAGGAATGGAGAAGGAACATAATGGGGGTGACCCAGGATGGAAGTCTGCCCAGATATGAATGGTGGTAGATCAAGAGGACAAAGAATTTAAGGGTTGAGGTTAATACATTGCTGATTTTTTTTTACTTTAGTCAACAGGTAGACACCTGCTTAATTTCCAGGTTGGGACTGCTATAAAGAGAGCTGCCATGAATATTTGTGTATATTCAGCTTCTTGAGAAAGGAAGGAGAGTGTCCTGGAGATTGGTATATGATGGTAACTAAGATCTAGATGGAATGATCTGTACATACATGAAGTGAATCTCTAAGAAGGAAAGGTTATAGAGTGATGGCTGCAGAGATGTATCTGGGAGTGGCAATGAGGACCAAGGAGTAGGCTGTTACTGATTCTCAGTGTGTAGGGGATGGGGGAATGAAAAAAGTAGCCTGAAATATGGTTGGATGGGTGGTCAAGAATGTGATCATTTCTTCAGAGAACCAAATTTCTGTCAATGTCAGAAAATCAGAATTGTAAAGGGGAAGAAGAGTTTTAGAATGAAGGGGTGTTTGTTACCAGAGCAGGGGTTTCTAAAAGGAACAATAGAATGTGAAAATAACAGAGGATATAGATTATTAAGGAGTAAGGCTGAGAGGTAGAAAAGGATGATGGTGAAAGAAGGGATAAGAAGGTGAAAGAATATTCATCTTAACCAAAAGCAGGGTTGCTTAACTCTTACTTCATTTCTCTTCTGTCTGCTAAGGAGAATCATCTTTGGACCAGAAAGGAGAGAGTGAAAAAAAAGAAAGGAGAGAGTAAAAATGGCTAATAGAGATTTGATACCTGAGATAAATAAGGAGATAGTAAGAGAACACTCAGTTGCTTTTAATGAGATTTAAGCCAGTAGTCCCAGATATATCCTCAAGATAGTGAAAGAACTAGCGGTTGTAACTGAGCTACTAACAGCAATTTTGAAAGATTGGAGAGACTGAAAAAGATACTGAAGGACTGGGAAAGAGCAAATGTCCTAATTTGTTAGAGAGAGAGAGAGAGAGAGAGGGGGGGGCGGGGGAGGGAGAGGGAGAGGGAGGGAAAGAGGGAGGGAGAGGGAGAGGGAGGGAGAGAGGAAGGGAGAGAAGGAGAGAGGGAGGGAGAAAGGGAGAGACAGACAGACAGACAGACAGAAAAGAAAGTGGAGTCTGTGGCTACAATCCAGTGAGTTTGATTTTGATTCCTACCAAAATTCTAAAACACATTATTTTTTAAAAAGATGATTTATCAGTATCTAGAAAAGGAAGTGGTGATCACAAAGAGTTGACAAAACTTTATTAAATCAACAAGATAACACTCTACAAACCATAAAGTCCTACATAAATGCTAGCTGTTATTCTCATAAAGATCAGGCTTGCCGGACTAACCTTTTTTTTTTAAAAAAGTTTCATTTTATTTATTTTTACAAATATTTATCTCTCCCTCCTACCGACTCCTCCCCTAAATAGTGTTTTAAAACAGGAAAGAAAAAAAACCCATAACAAAAATTCATAGTTCAGCAAAATAAATTCATATTGGCCGTGGTCAAAATGTATGTTTCATTGTGCGTCCTGAGTCTATCACCTCTCTGAGAAGAACTAAGTGGCATATGTCATTTTCAATCTTCTGGAATCGTGGTTTATGATTGCATTGATTGTAGTTCTAAAATCTCTCAAAGTCTTTTCTCTATGATGTTGCGGTATAAATTTTTCTCCTAATTCTCACTTCATTCTACATCCATTCATAGAGATCTTCCCAACTTCCCCTGAAACTGTCTACTTCCTCATTTCTTATGGATATCTCATTATAATCATATACCATAATAATTAGCCATTCTTCAATAGGTGGGCACCTGCTTAATTTCCAATTTGAGATTACTATGAAAGAACAGCCATGAATATTTTTGCACATATGGGACATTTTCTCCAGCTCTCCCCTGTGGCTGGAATGCTCTCCCTCCTCATCCTCCCTCCTGGCTTCTTGGTTTTTTTCAAGTCCCAGTTAGAATCCCATCTTCTACAGGAAGCCTTTCCCATCTCCTCTTAATTCTAATGTCGCCCCTCCGTTAATTATTTCCTACTTATTCAGTATGTAGCTTTTTTGTACATATTTGTTCACTTCCCATTAGGAAACCCTGGGAGCAGTTTCTCGTAAGACTATCTTAAGGCTTCCTGATGACATCACTGGTTGTGTCCTTTCCCTGTTCTTCCCTTCCCACTGTGGAGGTATCAGTCTTGGCCCCAGTGTATTAGGTAAGGCGCTAATCTAGTTCCCTTCTGTTACTGTCCTTGTTTGCTCTCCTCTGTGCCTCTTAGGTGTTTCCAGTTAAGCCACTCGAAACTTGGTTTTATTTTGTTTTGTTTTTTAACAAAATCTGTGACTTCATTTGTATGGGAAATTCCCTTTACCAGTGTAGATCAAGATATACTTAAAATCCTAAAAAGTTGTTTAGGGGTTACTGAGAGTTTGAATGATTTTTCCAGGTTTGCACAGTAGATGTATATCACAGATAGGATTTGAATCCAGTTCCACCAGACTCCAAGATTGCTTTTTATACACTATATATACACACATTTATAAACATATATGTCTATATATTTATTTATGTGTATATATGTGTGTATAAATATATAGGCATATATGTATATGTATAAAATCATACCAAACGGCTACTCTGTAGCTTTTCCCTAAAACATACCAAATAAAAAGGGCCTATTACTTCCAACATTTACTAGCTCAGCTAATTCTTCCATGAAGTCCATTTATCCCCAACAATCGACCCCAAGAGCAGCCCCCAAAACTCTTATTGGACTAGGTGTCTCCAATGCATGAGTAGCATAGGTTGGTATTGCCAAGGAGATTGATATTGAAATATTGGATATTGGAAATAGATACCTTGCTGGTCAGGACAGAAATCACTGAATGATTCTATCACTGACCCTATAGGAAACTGTCTTGACCCTGTGGTTCTCAGAGGCCAGACATTGACCGACAAGCCATGCCCTCCCAACCTAAGGGATGATGGAGAAAGTTCAAGTAATAGGGGAAAGGTACACTGAGTGAGTGTGCTATAACAAGACAGAGCATGGAGGGGCAGCTGCTGTGACTGAGTCACACTGATGTTGTGGTTCCATGGTGTGTTACAGTGGCACCATCTCAAAGAATTCAGAGTCAGACCTTCTTTAATCCAAGTACAGGCATTTATTGAGAACTGATACCCTTCAGAAGCAGGCTAGGTTCCAAGAGAAATAAGCAATTTAGTAACACAAATTTACAGAATAATGATGTTGATTACACAACAGAAATTATAATATTTGAAAGGCAGGAGGGATTTGTTAAGGGATTAGGTAATGGGGAGGGGTCCCTTCTTGGCCCCAATGGTCAAACATGCTGTTTGTGCTGCCCTCCTATTGGCTAGTTATTGTGGTCCTGTGTGGTCAAGATGGATAGTTAGGCATTGTGGGCCTGTCTTGGACTAAATGGATGATGTGATTGTGGTTGAATACAAGAACACACCTTTTCAAATACGTGAATTGGATCTGGAGGCAGTGGCTAGCTATGGGCAGTGGCTGTATTGAGTCTGAGGGCCTGTGGCATGGTTAAAGCCAGATTGTGTGCTTAAATCAGGACATGCCTGCTATTCAGTGGGGTCCATAAGGAAGATAGAATATTGGGGCTGGAGCAGCTTTATTACAATTCCATCACTGGGACTTGGGAGGGAGGAAGCTGTGATGGAGGCAACATCAGCCATGAGATCCTCATCTCCAGACTCCAGGAATGAAACTATGTAGGTGAATTAATCAGGAAATGTATTGACTGGGAGACTATTGCTGAACTTCAGCTCTACCCTACTCTAACTCACAATACCCAAGCCTAGTTGGGGATTTCTTCAATTTTCCTTCTCCGTTTTCACTTGCTCTCTCTCACACCTAAGAGATCAGATGCCTATTCCTAGAAACTTTCTCTTTCTTTCTCAAAGATATGCCCAATTCACTCTGGATCTCATTGATTGGACAATAGGTCCCTGCCCTGACGAAGCACCACTTAATAGTTATATTTTAGGCCCACCTGGCTCACAATGAATGTAAGTAGTAACTGTTTTTCTTTTGGGCAGCAACTCTACAGGACTTCCCCTCCCAGTTTGATTTTTTTTTCTTTAATTAAAGAGACCATCCCTTGACTTACTTCTTAAAGAGGCCTATTCACTGAATAGACTTTGCCTCACTTAAAATGAGAATTGAAAAGACCTTAGCTTAAACAAGCCAAGGTCTCCCATTGCATCCTGGGCCATCTCCAGTTGTCCTGATCGATATCTGGCCACTGGACCCAGACGGCTCTGGAGGAGAAAGTGAGGCTGGTGACTTTGCACAGACCTCCCTCACTCAAATCCAATTCATTTGCAAGTCATGGCACCATCTCCTTGATTATCATGGTCCTCTTGGAGAATGAAGGACAAACCACAACCACACATGTACAACCCTTTCTTAAGAGTTTGTTTACTGGGGCAGCTAGGTGTCACAGTGAACAGAGCACTGGCCCTGGAGTCAGCATGAACTGAGTTCAAATGCAGCCTCAGTCACTTGATACTTACTAGCTGTGTGATCTTGGTCAAGTCACTTAACTCCAATTACCCTACCTATGTCTGCTCCCCCCAAAAAAGAAGCAAACCAAAAAAGAGTTTGTTTACCTTTCTGTTCACTGTCTTATAAATATGACAAACATGGTCAGCCATTGGATTGTTGTTTTGTATGCTTTGGGAGCTTTACTGTGATCTTTCTCATCTCTAAACTGGAGAGGGATACATTTACAACTTCAGAATTTTGCCAGGGAAAATTTCCGCTAGCTAGGGGCTTAAGCTCTTTAAAGAAGATCGATAATATTTACAATTTCCCAAAACAAAAGAGCAAAGAGAAAAACTTAAGCCTGGATTTTTAGCTCTAAAGGAGCTAAAAGTTTGACTGAAGAAAACTGTGATGACCTGGCAGGCATTGGGAGGTGAGGCCATAGCCATTTCCTTTCCTCTTGTTTTTCTTCACCTGTTTGAAAGGAAAACCATTTCTCCAGAAGGAGAGGAGCTGACAGAGTTTCTGGGAAGGAGCCCAAACCACAACGGGATGGGGCAAGAAGTGCAGAGTCTCCCACACCTGTACAACATAAAGCCACCCCCACCCCACTACTGCTAGAAATAAATTAAAATTACATGAGACTCTAGCATAGATGTGGAGGCAACTTAATTTACTAAGTATTGGTCTCAAGATAGGTGTAAAATAGAGACGTTTATTCTAGTCAAGTAAACAAGCGTTTACTAGATACCTGTTATGGGCCAAGAACTATGCTAAGTACTGTAGTTAGTTATCTAAGGTATTCACCAGTGTCATGGAAGA
>JAQQSW010018365.1:0-11258 GCA_028646575.1 Pseudocheirus occidentalis | reverse complement strand
AAAAGGGGGAGATGCTGTGGCATATATGGAGTTAAGAAGGACTCTTGGGCAAAATGGAGCTATAAATGTGAGGATTTGGAAGGCATGTGTTGTTTTAATATTTCTGATCATAGTAAATCAGTATATGATAGAACAAGGTTATTACAGAATCAAATCAAAAAAAATTGACCATTCACAAGGATTTTATAAAGGATTGGTTTGGGTCCTTAGGTTTTCCTAGTTGGCTTTTAGATATTATTAAGCCTATCTTAACACTCTGTGTAGTGATTATACTCTTTTGCCTCTTCGGGCCCTGTATTTTTAAATGCTGTCAGAAGTCCTTAGAAAGAACTGTACATAACCTTTTTTAAACAAAAGGGAGATGATGCCGTGGCATACATAGAGTTAAGAAAAGCCCTTGGAAGTCCTTAGAAAAAACCATGCATACCTTTTTTTTTTAAAACAAAAGGGAGGATATGCTGTGGCATGTACAGAGTTAAGAAAAGCTCTTGGTCAAAATGGGACCATGAGAATAGGCCCCAGCTAACACCTGCAGGAAAACAGCTCAAGGTTATGAGAATAACAACTTAGTATCATGGGACTCCATGGAGCCCAGCTAGGTTTAGGAAAAACAGGAACGCAGACACATCAAACAGAACAGAACAGGGCAGCCTGTCCAGATAAACAAAGGGTGTTTAAGATGTTTGCCTATAGATATGAATTTTGCTGATTTCTGTGCTCTGTGAGAACATCCGTTTTTTCCGACATAGCTTCTTGTAAAAACATGTATTTTCTCACGTATGTAAAAGGTAGATAAGCAATCTTTCAGGCTCAATAGACTGAACCAGCTTATTCATCATATTGGTGTGTGTGTCTGCGTTCCTCTCTGACTGAACTCGACAAACGTTGTATTTCTTCCTACAACCAAGATTGACTAGAATAGACCTTATGCAGTGCTCCTCTCCCCTCTTTCCCTCTATTATGATACATTTTATGTCTCTTTTTGATAGAGTCCTATATTTAACTGGTTGTATTATTCTTTCCTTGCACCAGAACCAGTGAGGGAAGAGGTCATATAATGGTCACATCCCTCACTTATTTCTTTCTACCATATTGTTTTTATTCCTCTTTATGTAGCATAATATAACATTTTCTGCTTCATTCTTTCCTGTTCTTCCATTGTAGTCCCTTAATAAGGATTTTTATCATCATTTTGCATAATTTATATACATACCCTCTATGCATCTATATCCCTTTTAGATGTAGGTATAGAGTTCATAATGTTAGCAAGTATCACCTTCTCATATAGGGATGTAAATAGTTTGCTCTTGTTAAATAACAAGTTGTGTGTGTGTGTGTGTGTGTGTGTGTGTGTGTGGTATGTTTCCTTATTTACCTTTCTATGCCACTCCTGGGGCTTGGAATTGGAGTTTGAGTTTTCCATTGAGCTCTGGCTTTTCCATCAGGAAAGACTGGAATTCTAATATGTCACTGAATGTCCACCTAATTGCCTGGTAGATTATATTCAGTCTCACTGGATATGTGATCTTTGGTTATAGCCCAAGCTCTTTTGCCTTGTGGAAAAATCATAGTGCCCTTCCTTAACTCTTTCAACATTGAGGCTGCCAGATCCTGTGGGATCCTCACTGTGGTTCCATAATATCTGAATTATTTCTTTCTGGCCACTTGTAGTATTATCTCCTTTACCTGATAGTTCTGGAGTTTGGCCGCAATGTTTCTCTGACTTTTCAATTTGGGATCTCTTTCAGGAAGTGTCTTGTGGATTCTTCCATTTTTTCAACATGATTTTCTGGTAGAGTAATGATTCTCAGATTGTCCATCCTGTATCTTTTTCCCAGGTCAGTTATTTTTCATTGAGATATTTTACATCTTTTTTTTTCAATTTTTTCAGGTTTGTTGTTTTGTTTGACTTATTCTTGGTCCCTCCTACACTCATTAGCTTCAATTTGGTCGATTCTAATTTTTAGCAAATTATGTTCCTCTTTTAGTTTTTGAAGTTCCTTTTCCATATGCCCAAATTTCATTTTTAGTTCATACATGTTACTTTTTAGGGAGCTGTACTCTTCATTGTAATGTTTTTTTTTTCTAATTTCACAGTTCCGTGTTTATAAGAGGTGCTGATTTTATCATCTAGCACTCTAAGCTGGATTTCAAAGGGTTTTTTTTAGCTCATCTAGGAATGCTTTCTTTGCCTGAGACCAGGTCATAATCCCTGTTAAGGCTTCAGCTGTGTAGTGTGGAGTCCATACTCTCTCCTTCTGAATTTGATCCCTCCCTCTCACCCTAATAGGATTCCAGAATCTTTGTCTTTGTCTTTGTAGCCTGCTTTCTTCCCATTTTGAGGCAGGACCTTAGCCATGCCCTTCCTCCTGGGTTCCTAAGACTTTTCTGCTGAAAGTTTTCCTCTGGGGCAATAATTACTGTTTTGTTCTGGTCAGAGAAAGGGGGGAATTGGAGAAGCTGGCATTCACTCTGCAATCTTGGTCCCTGGAACTTCAGGTAGGTGGGTTTTAAAGTCCCAGGCTATGGATGGGTAGTCCTGGGAGTAGCTGCTCCCCCTGCTGTGGGCCTTGACTTTGTCTCTTACCCAACTTCATCTCATCCCTGCCCTGTGGTGATAGGCCTGGGAATGCCCCTTGTAGTTTGTGGATCAGCAGTTCTAACTGTGTTGTCAGTCCCTGTCTCCAAAAGAGGATTTTCTAGTTGTCTGTTTACAGAAGTCTTGGAGGAGGGTTTTGGATATGCTGAGTCTATAGTGATTTGTGTTGAGTTCTCAGACATTGTTTTGGGGTCTGTAGTGGTAGTGGTAGTCCGTAGTGTAGTGGTAGTCTGTAGATATTGAATTCATGATTGTGCCAGTAGTGTTTGTGTGTGTGTGTGTGTGTGTGTGTGTGTGTATTGTTTTGGCTCTGTCAAGATTTGTCTTCTCAGAAACAGAAATTTCAAAGGACTTGTACTGTGTTGGACACTGTGAACTTCAATAAATAGCTGGATGAGGAGCTGGATGAAGAGCTGAGAGCTACCTACCTGTGAATCCAGGTGACAATTGGATAGATTCATGTAAGAGCTTGACCCATGGAAGAGGAACCACAGAATGTAGGAGTCAGCCTCAGTTCAAGATGAAAATCCCTCTCTTTGGTTACTTAATGCTGACTGAGAAGATAATGATTTATTGTAATCTAGGGGTGGGAGAACTTTGTACTCTGCACCTTTTGCCTCTTAAGGATGATTGAGTTAAGGATGATTGGAAACTAATCTCCCATCAAGAAGAAAGAAGACTTTTTGACTGAGAGATTAAGACAATATGTCCTAGGGTTGGAGAACTTCAACCTTTGTGCCTCGTTTCCCTTAAGGAGAGTTGCTTCTTAAGGATGATTGAGTTAAGTACTTACTGAATGATATCTTTTGCTTAAAACTATGTGGCCACTTTAGTGATAAGTTGTTATGTTATAAAATTGTGAATGTTGTACTTTGGTTTCTGTGAATGCTTTGCTATAATTTAATGATGAATAAATAGAGCAGTCACTATACCATGTGATCAGAACCTTAGAGCTTTTCACAGTTGTATTCCTCTGGAAAGCTGCTTGTACTTACCTTTACAACTACTTCACTGGTTTTCTTACTTTCTTTTAATTTTTCAGAATTTCAAATTTTGTGTTTATTTGGGGTTTTTTTTGCACTGAATGTGGTGACTTTATTGATGGTACAGAACAAAGGACTCTAGGATTCTCCCCCCGCCCCCCAGTACATGTGTGCTTTGGATCAAGGATGTGAGTGGAACATGGTATCCCTAGTATAGGAACATAGGTTAGGAATGTAGGCTTCTCAGTGGTGGAATTCCTCTTTTTGGCTGCAGATGAAAATCCATGACTTTCCACTTTACTCATTGGAGGCCATGTAGACCATGAGGTCTGCTGCACAGTTGTTATAACCATATTCATGGTCATAGCAGGAAATGAGCTTGACAAAATGGTCATTGAGGGCAATACTGGCACCAACAGCAAAGGTAGAAGACTGAATGTTGCTCTTAAAGTCACAGGATACAACCTGGTCCTCTATGTAGCCTCAAATGCTCTTCAAAGGTCCCTCTGATGCTTGCTTCACCACTTTCTTAATATCATCATATTTTGCAGGTTTCTCCAGGTGGCAGGTCAAATCCACAACAGATGCATTGTGAGTAGGAACACAGAAGGTCAAGCCTATGAGCTTCCCATTCAGCTCAGGTATGACCTTACCTACAGCCTTAGTAGCACCAGTGGAATCAGGGATGACGTTTTAGTCAACACCATGCCCATCACACCACAGCTTACCACAAGGGGCCATCTACTGCCTTCCAGGTAACAGTAATGGCACGGACTATATTCATGAGTCCTTCCACAATGCCAAAGTTGCCATGAACGATCTTGGTAAAGGCAGCCAAACAGTTGTCAGGGCAGGAAACATTACTGAAAATCTTAAGGGAATTAACATATTTTTTCATGGTTCACTCCCATCAAGAACACTGGGGCATCAGCGGAAAGGACAGAAAGGATGACCTTCTTGGCTCTACCCTTTAAGTGATCCCAGGCCTTTTCCACTGTGGTAAAGATTCCAGTGGACTCTACAACATACTTGGCTCCAGTACCTCCCTGTTTAATATTGGTGAGATCCTGTTCTTGGAAGATGGTAATGGCTTTTCCATTGATCACCAGCTTCCCATCCTCAGCCTTGATAGTGCTCTTAAATTTGCCATGAGTGGAATCATATAGAAATATATAAACCATGTGGTTGAGGTCAATGAAGGGGTCATTGATGGCCACAATGTCTACTCCACTTGAAGTGAATGCAGACCTGCTCACCAGGATCCCAATACGGGAAAATCCATTGACTCTGACCTTCACCATCTTGTTCCAGGAATGCTACTGAAGCACCAAAACCTGGCACCAAGCTTGGGAGAAAAGCTGAAAACTTATTTGAAGATTTTTAACTTGTTCTTTTTTTAGTATTTTCTAGTTGCACCCATTTCTTTGTTCTGTTTTTTGTTTTATCAATATACCTTTTTAGAGATAATGTTTTTATAAATATTTCTTTGACTGAATCATATAAGGTTTGGCATGTTTTCTTACTGTTGCTCTTGTCATTAATTCAATTATTGCTTAATTATATAACTTGCTCTTTGGCCTCCTTAATCTTTTTTTTTTCTCTTGTGACAAGGAACTTTACTGTGCATCGGTTTGGTAATTACAACAGAATAGCCTCAAGGTGGTTTGGAGAAAGTCACTGAACCACCAGCCTTTAGAAGGAGCCCTCAGTGGGCCCCCAGCTTCACTTTCCGGCTGAGGATGCACTGCTGCTGCTGCTGTGCTGCTGAGGTGGCTGCTGTTGCTGCTCAGCCAGGGCCTGTGGCAGCCGCATCCGCTTTGGGGAGTAATGTTGCCAGTGCAAGATCTGCTGCTCATCAATGAACTTGGCACACTGGGCATTCACCAGCTCCTTTTGGAAATGCTCATACTGCAGCAGTTCCAACATATGCAGGCACTGGGGATACTTCAGGTACTTGGTGTAGTCTGGCTCTTTCCAGTAAAACAGGTATTTCAGATAATTGACAAAGGCCTTGTCCTTGAAGTACCCTCGTTGGGCAAGGAAGTTCAGGTAATTGGGGTTGGCCAAGCACTGCACAAACACAAGCTCAAGCTGGAAACACAGTCGGTTCCCGGTATTGTCCGAGGTCTCCATGACGATGGCGGACGTGGCCATGAGCAAGCCCCCACCCCGTCCCGCCTTGCTCCCGCAGCAGCGCCAGCCACCGGCCTCCTTAATCTTTAAGATTAGATTATTCAATTTCCAACTAACTCTTGATCTATGTTTTCATGATTTTATGTGTAAAGCCCATCCACAGTAGATTCCTGAAAGAATGCTACTGTGAACAGCTTTTAAAATTTGGATTACACAGTAGTAGTGAACACTCTGTTTATTTTATTACAAATCAAGATTCAGTACAATACTAACAGTTCAATATTATATCACAATATTTAGCACAGTATTTACAGAAAGTCACAATATTTAGAACAAAGAACAAAAGAAGAATTACCTGGTTTCCTTAAGGGGGAAAACAGCTTAACACTTAAAGATTCAATCAATCAAATCATCTGGTTTCCGTAAGAGGGAAACTAGCTTAATACTTAAAGATTCAATCAACAATTCACAATATACTGATCTTCCACTAATCGGTCAACCATAAACTTTACTCTCCAATAAAGTTCTTAGAAAACCACACAAACTTTTCACCCCTTGATTTCTAACAAACCCCAGTTTCATCCAAGGGGAGGCCTTTTCTTCATTTCGACTCTGGGTAGTCTCTCTGATTCCCTGGATCCTCTTCCCTGGTCCCAGCTCCCTCCTGAATCTGCCAGAAAATCACCTAGATTCAGGAGCTGCCAGCAGCCAGGCTCTCATCCAGTCCTCAAAGGAAAACAACTTCCATGTCCTTTTCCTCAGCAAATGTCAGTTTCATCCAAGGGGAGGCCTTTTCTTCATTTTGACTCTGGGTGGTCTCTCTTGTTCCCTGTATCATCTCCCCTGGTCCCAGCTCCCTCCTGAATCTGCCAGACAATCACCTAGATTCAGGAGCTGCCAGCTGCCAGGCTCTCATCCAGTCCTCAGAGATAAACAGCTTTCAGGTCCTTGTCCAGTCTTCAGGGCAATCTCCTGGACACACTGAAGTTCATAGAGTTTAGCACACCTCAAACCCTTCACCACTTCTCTTGCCTGGAACTCAAGGATCAGACAGGCCACGAACAAACAAAGTTCCATCTTGTTCCTGTCTTCAGTCAGCATTCAGATACTGGGAACTCTCTCTCACACCTTTTTTTCTCAGCTGACTTCAGTCTGCATGAACCTTCCTTCACTGAGGAGCCAATTCCAAATTCTCTCCTCTGTCTCTAAAATTCTTCTTTATATACAGCGCTGACCTCCTGTCTCAGCCAATAGCCTTCTTCCAAGTCAAAAGGGGAATGTCTCATCCAACAGCTTTCTTCCAAGTCAACAGGGGAATTCACACCTTTTCACCAATGGACAGAGTTCATACCTTCTATATTTAGTCCTAATTTACTAGGTGCTACTTAGCTCAAAGTATTGAATCTACTTAGTCCTAAGTATATAATAAACTGATTGCTAGTACATTATTAGATGTAATTTTAGTGCATTGGATGTCAAAGGAATGTATTTAATGCTTCTGATTATCTACATTTGGTTGTGAAGCTTTTATGCCATAATGCATGGTATATGTGCTGCGTAGTTCCCATGTACACCTGAGCAAAAGGCACATTTCTTTCTATTCTCATTAATTTTCTTCCATTGGTTTATCTAACTTTTCACAAATTCTACTCCTCTCCTGAACTTCTTTTTTTGTTTATTTTTTTATTAGATTGATCTAGCTCTGAGAGGGGAAAGTTGAGGTACCTAACTGGAATAGTTTATTTTTTGTTTCCTACTCTAGTTCATGCAAGTTTTTTTGTAAGAATAAGAATGCTATAATATGTGGTAGATGTCTGTTTAGTAATGGTATTAAGTCATTGTCTAAAGTACATTTTAGTTAGATCTAGTTTCCTTAATTATCTCTCTTAATTAGATCAATTTTTGATTTTCCTTTGATTGTTCCTATTTCTTTCTTCAACTGAAGCCTATTAGATTATGACCCAGCTCTTTATTTGAACTATGTGTGTACAGGATTTCAAATTATATTACAAAGAGATAACCATGAAAAAAATCTGGTACTGACTAAGAAATACATTTGAGGATCAGTGGAATAGAATATATGCACAATACATAGGAGTTAATGACTGAAGTTAAGTGGTGTTTGATAAGCCCAAAGAACCAAAATGTGGGGGAAAAGTAGAAAGTAGTTCACTAGAAACAAGCTATAGACCAACATTTGCATTTCATGCCAAATTAAGATCAAAATGGGTACTATAGACATAAAAGGTTATATCAAATAAACTAAGGAAAAGGGAATAATATGCTGTGAGATCTATGGATGAAGGGAGAGTTTTTGCATAAACAAATTATAGAGGCAGTCTAGAAAATCTCTCTAGAAAATTTGAGCTCATACTCCACTTCTGTTTTCAATTTTTTTAAAGAAGTTATAGATCTACAAATCAACAATAATTTGCTACATGTTGTAAAATACTGTTCCAAGTCAAACTTCCTTTGCAGACTAAGAAATTAAGATTAAGCAGCATTCCAGGGTCAGAAAGTTAATATGTGGTACAAATGGAACTTGAAACTATGTCTACAAATTAAGAGATCAACTCATTATCTTCTTTCCATATTGTCTTTCATATACCACTTTAAAATATTGAGTAAGAAACACTGATTTTGAAGATATAAGATCTAGGTTCAAATCTCATATATGAAAACTATATAATCTATTATAGATGTTATTTATTCCGTATTCAAACCCTCAAAGGCAATAGATGTATCATATTTTAAATGTAACAAAAAATTTTCAAGTGAGCCGCTGGAGAAAATAACAAATGGCATTAAAGAACACAAGGTTAAAAAATAGGATTTGACAATGCAGAGACTGAGGAGGTCTATATCTTTGTTGACACAGTTTTGAGTGTTAATGAGTATCTGGACAATGAGAAGATACCAAAGGCATCTTGGAAATAGTAGTTACTGGAAGTGGTGAAGGAGAGAATGACAACTATTGACACATATACTTATTTTTTTAATTATTAATTTTTAAACTTATTTTCTTGTTTACATCATTTATTTACACAAGATTTGAGTTGCAAATTTTGTCCCCATCTTTCCCCTAACTCCAACCCCAAAACAGAGATCCTAATGTAAAGCCCCTCCCCTGAACTGCTCTCTTTTATGCCCTCCTCGACCACCCGTCTTACTGCCTGGTAGGTCAGGGAGGGTCTCCCTACCCCAGTCCCTGTAAATCTTAATTCTCACTTGCATTTATTTTAGAGCTTTAAATTCTAGATTCTTTCAGTTCCTCCCTTGTCACCAACCCCCAGTGCAAGGACAAGAAATTCAATACAGGCAGTACATGTATACTTCTGCAAGACATCTCCACAATGGACATATTGTGAGAGGTTAATTATATGTCCCTTCATTCTCTCCTGTCTCCCTTTGTTCTGTCCTCTACCCTGTCCCTGTCCCTGTCCCTTGACTAAAGTGTGTGCTTCCAGCAACCCTCCCCCAGATCCTGCTCTACCCTCTGTCATCCCACCTCTTATCCCCGTATCGCCTATTCTCCTGTGTGGGATGATACCCAGTTTAGAGTTTATGTTGTTACATCCCTAAGAAAAATTCAATGAGAGGATATGAAAGTAAATTTGTACCAGTAATCCCTTGCCTCTTCTATATGGGATGACTAACCCCATTTTGTCACTCCCTTTCTCCTCTCATTAAAGTCCTCTCTCACTTCAGAATTTCACCTTTTAAAGTATCATCCCTTCATATTCAATTGATCCTGTACCCTCTATGTACACAAATACACACAAGCTCAGATATGTGATATATGTGTAGGTATGCACACACACACACACACACTCACACACACACACACTCACACACACACATGCATGCACACACACACACACACACACGCACACACATACATTTATATTCCCTTCACTTATCCACATTCTAAGAAAAGGTTCATAACTTACTAATATCGTTTTTCCATACTGGCATGTAAGTAGTTTAACTTTGATAAGTTTTTTATGATTATTTCCCATGTTTACCTTTTCATGCTTCTTGTGTTTCAATGGCAAATTTTCTGTTCAGTTCCAGTTTTTTCAACAAGAATGCTTGAAAGTCCTCCACCTCATTGAATGACCATATTTTCCCCTGGAATAATATACTCAATTTTGCTAGGTAGGTGATTCTTGGTTTTAATCCTAGCTCCGTTGGTCTCTGAAATATAATATTCCAGGCCCTTTGATCCCTCAGTGTAGAAGCTGCCAGATTCTGAGTTATCCTAATTGTGTTTCCACAGTATTCAAACTGTTTTCTCTTGTCAGTCTGTAATTTTTTCTCCTTGGTCTGGGGATTCCAGAACGTACTCTAGCTATAACTTTTCTAGGAGTTTGCTTTTGGGGATCTTTTTCTTTTTTTTTTAATTTTAATTTATTTTCTTGGTTACGTCATTTCCACAAGGTTTTGAGTTACAGATTTTCTCCCCTTTTTGCCCCTACACCCCAGCCCAGAACATTGATCCCACTGTAAGGCCCCTCCCAAAATCTGTTCCATTTTATGCCCTCCTCCAACACCTCTCTAGCTTTCTAGCAGGGCAGGGAGGGGCTCCCTGCCCCCGTTCCTTAATGTATTATTTCCCACTTGCATTTGATTGTATAGCTTTAAATACTAGATTCTTGCAATTTCTCCCCTGTCACCGACTCCCACTGGGAGGAGCAGTAATTCAATACACGCTTTACCTGTGTAATTACACAGGACATCTCCATGGTGGACAAATTGTGAGAGGCTAATTGTATGTCCCTCCTTCCTATCCTGCACCCCTCCCTTGTTTTGTTCTCTACCCTGTACCTGTCCCTTTAATGAGATGTATGATTCCCGCACCCCTCCCCCCACTGCACCCTTCGCTCTATCACCCCTCCTCTCATTCCCCTCGCCTCTATTCTCCTGTGTGGCAAAATACTCAGTTTAGAGTTTATGTCTTTTCTTCCCTAAGCCAAATTCAATGAGAGTAAATGAAAGTAAAGTTGTAACAGTTATCCCTTGCCTCTTTTTTATGGGATGATTAACCCCATTTAGTCTCTCCCTGTTTCCTCTCATTCATGTCCTCTCCCACTTCAAAATTTCACCTTTTGAAGTATCATCTCTTCCTAATTAATTGATCCTGAACCCTCTATGTACACATAAATACCCATGCTCAGATATGTATTCATACACATATATACCCTCCTACATAGACATATGAGTAGGTATACATATTTATACATATGTATTCCCTTCACCTATCTTTCATACTAAGAAAAGATTCATGCATCACTATTATTGTTTTTTCCATGTTGGTATGTAAATAGTTCATCATTGATAAGTTCCTTATGATTTCTTTCCAATGTTTACCTTCTTATGCTTCTTGTGTTTGAATGGCAAATTTTCTGTTCAGTTCTGGTTTTTTCATCAAGATTGCTTGAAGGTCCTCTACCTTGCTGAATGACCATATTTTCCCCTGGAATGTTATACTCAGTTTTGCTGCGTAGGTGACTCTTGGTTTTAATCCCAGCTCTCTTGCTCTC
>JAQQSW010018364.1:0-11258 GCA_028646575.1 Pseudocheirus occidentalis | reverse complement strand
CAACACAACATAACATAATATAATATAATATAATATAATATAATATAATATAATATAATATAATATAATATAATAATTCAATTATATCAATAGATGCAGAAAAACCTTTAACAAGATATAACACTCATTCTTATTTAAAAACACTAGATAGCAGGAATCAATGAGGTGTCATTTATGGAACTGAGTCAAATTTATAAAAATAAGAGCTATTCTTAGCTGATAAATGGTCAAAGGATATAAGCAGGTCATTTTCAGAAGAAAGAAATCCAAGCTCTCAATAGTCACATGACAAAATTCTCTAAATCATTCTCTAAATCCTGATTAGAGAAACACAAATTAAAACAACCCTGAGATACTACTTCCTGTACTTCCTACCAGTCAGAAAAGGAAAATGGCAAATGCTGGAGCGGATGTGAAAAAATCAGGACAATAATACAGTGTTTGGTGGAGCTGTGAACTGGTCCAAACAACCCTTGAGAATAATTTGGAACTATGTCCAGAGGGCTATAAAACTGTGCGTACACTTGGAACCAGCAATAGCACCACTAGGGTTGTATTCCAAAGCGATCAAAGAAAAGGAAAAAGGACCTACTTGTACAAAAGTATTTACGTTGGCTCTTTTTGTGACGCCAAAGAATTGGAAATCAAGAGGATGCCCCTAACTGGGGAATGGCTGAACAAGTTGTGGTATATGATTGTGATGGAATACTGTTGTGCTATAAAAATAATGAGGAGGATGGTTTCAGAAAAACCTGGGAAGGCTTATATGAAGTGATGCAAAGTGAAGTGAGCAGAACCAGAAGAACATTGTACACAGTAACAGCAACATTGCAAGGATGATCAGCTGTGAAAGACTTATCTACTCTGATCAAGACAAGGTTCCAAAACAATTTCAAAGGACCTGTGATGAAAGATGCGAACCACCTTCAGAGAGACAGAACTGATGAACTCTGAGTGCAAACTGAAGCAGACTTTTAAAACTTTATTTTTATTGTTTTATTTTGTCTGTGTTTTCTTTTGCAAAATGGCTAATACGGAAATATGTTCTGCATGACTTCACATCAATCTCAAGTTGGGGGGAGAGGTAGGAGGGAAAGAATTTGGAAATCAAAAAATTTTAAATAGTAAATTTTTTTTTTACCTTAAGAGACATTTAACAAAAAAAAATTTTTTTAAAACAAAAAAAGATGTGTATGTGTACATGTATATGCATACATTAATTGGCTACACATATATCTATGTATATATATATATACACATATATATATACATACACACACACACACATATACACACACACACACAACAGTCCTTCAGATGCTTGAAAGGTTTCCTTAGGCTTCTTCTTCTCCTCCTCCTCTCTCTCCCTCCTTTTCTTGCTGTCTCTTTTCTTTCTCTTCTATTCATATATGTGTGTCTGTGTGTGTACACACACACCTCTTTATATACAGATACATTGCCACGAGCTGCTTGCTCTCTAGAACTAAGCATGATAAAGGATGTGAATAAGAAATGACCAGGCCATGTGGGTAGTTCAAGGAAGAACCATGAACTCCGTTTACTGATTCTTAGGACAAGGTTTTTATAGAGCAATGAGACAAAGGAAAAGGACTCAAGTTTTCTTATCATTATCTTAGTCTGTTATATCCTGGAAGTAGCACAGAATAGATAATTAAATAAGGATTGGTTATCTAGGTGACTAAAGTCTTGGGGTAGAGCCTTTGATCTCAAAACTCAAATAACATCCTTTTAAATGTAGAGCATATTAAAGGAATATACCAGGAGCAAGCTTTTGTAAACAAAGGCTTTCCTTTAGAGCAGCTAACAAGATTTTGTCTGATTCCTGGATCAGGCATCCTTGTCTCAGCACATAATCTGAGTGCTGGATCAAATATTTTTGGTTCTCAACAATACATATTTACATGCACACACACACATATGTATATGTATAAATGTGTGTATGTGTGAAGGTGTTAAGGGTAGCCTGGATGATAGCAGGAGTCTTCCCTTCATAGGGAGAGGGCATGAAACACATGAGCCAAATATTCCACTGCCTGGATTTCAGTGGTCGCCTTTTTAAAAAGTCAGCTAAATGACCCTGGTGGATTACAGCCAACTGCTCTGCTTGGAGGGGGAACGAGCTGAGTCATGATTCCTACAAAATCTAGCCTTTTCGTCTTTACAAGAGTCTGGTAGCAGAGATTCTAGCTGCCAGGCTGTTTAGTTGGGGCCAGTGTTTCATGATGGACAGGTGGATCTTCCTCACCTCCAGAAGTGTGGCCTGGAAGCCTGGGTCAGGACCCAGTTCTCCAAGTCCCGTGGCCACTGGTGCTCTAGCTGGAGAATGTCAGGATGTGCTTTGTATGGACAGATGCCACATGTTTTCCAGAGAGTGAGCCTCTCTCTGACCCTAGGCATCCTTCCTTATTGGGCTTCTTTTCTGCTGTTCTTTCCCATTTTACAGGATCAGAGTTACAACCCTAGAAGAACGGCTTCCACTAAAAACCCAAGTTATCTTACTGCTTACACCAGAAGACAGTCACAGAAAGTTTCAGAGTGGGGTTAGAGATGCCCTTCCTTTGAAGCAATGCTCCTCCCAAATGGTGGGGACCCTCTGCAGGGAACATCCACTCCTTTGCGGCACAGGAATTTATCTTTTGGTTTCCTGAGCAATCATTCTAGGTTCTGCAGCCAGATCTTTTCTCAACTACATAAAAAACTGCAAATACAGCGGACAGTGTTGGACTGGGCCCTGGGAAACATGGGCTCTGAATCCTAGCCCTGCCACTTATTCCCTGTGTGCCTCTGGGTGAGTCCCTCCCTATCTCTCTGGGCCTCAGCTCCTCAGCTATTAAATAAGGAGGATGGATTAATGACTTCCAGGGTCCCTTTGGCATTCATCCTAATCTAGCACTTGGCTGGCAGCACTTTGTTCTGTGATAGGTAAAAATCATCTTCTTCCTCCTAGGAGGCTTCATTCTCATTCCCACTCTCACTTATTTTTCTCTGTCTATCCAGCTTTCTAATCTGGACTAAAGAGCTAAATTTCAAATGGTTAAAGGTTGAGATATAAATTCTCTTCCTTGTTTCATTAGGAGGTTACCTGGGCAAATTTCTAACCTTGGAGCGCCTCCATTCCCTCACCTGTAAAATGAAGAGAGGCAACTGTCTTTCTGCCTGCCTTGGAAGTGAAAGCAGGGAACATGGGAAACACGCCATGATGGAGACATTCCACAGATATGCACAGAAGTCTGGGCAGATCCTGACTCTGATCCTCTCTGTGGATTTTTCATTAAATTACAGGGGTTCATAGGCTTTGGAACTGGAAGGGCCTTAACAGTTAGCTAGGCCAGCTCCTTTATATTATAGATAAGAAAAATGAGGGCCAGGAGTGAAGGGCAGTCCCCAGAGTCACATAGGCAGTAAGTAACAGAGCCAGGGTTTGAATTCAGAATCTTGGGCTTGCAGTCAGGAAAAGAAGCTTCCTAACAATCCTACCTAGCAGTGGACAAGAAGAACGGGTGGCCTAAGGAGGTGGTGCTTCTCCGTCAACCGGCAGTCTTTGATCCAAGAAGAATGGCCACTTGGAGGGGCTCTTATTTCCAGAACGGGCTAGATTAGATGGCTGCTGAGGTTCCTTCCGCCTTTCAATTTTTGTTACTCTGTAAAGTTTCAGAAAGGCAGGTTTAGGTTCTCTGTAAGGAGAAACTTCCTAAGAGTTTGGGCTGTCCCAAAATAGAGTAGGAGATTAAAGGTCATCTTCAGTGGAAAGCCTCAAGCAAGGACTGGCTGACTATGTGCTGGGGATGTTACTGAGGCGATGCCTTGTCAGTCCAGTCAACGTGCATTTATTAAGTGCCAACTGTGTGTTGGTCGCTGCACCAAGTGCTGGGGACACAAAGAAAGGCAAAAGGCGGTCTCTGTTTCAGGGAGCTCACAGCTAAGGGATGTGTATTACCCTAGATGACACGAGGGCCTTCCTAACTCTCATTCTGTGAGCCAGCAGGGGAAAGAGGGGATGGGCTAGGGGCAGGGTACAGAACCTCAGAAGCCAAGGGAAGTGAAGAGAATCTCCAGGAGGGAGAGGGAATGATGAACAGTCAAAGCCTCCGCAGGCAAAGGAGAGAATGATTGGGGGGGGAGGTGAGTGGAAGGTCCTTGGGCCCACTACAGGTCTAAGAAAGGGGGCTGGGCACGCATGGAATGATGAATAGGGAAGAAATGATGAAAAGACAGGGAAGGTGCCCACCTCTGGTGGGCCTAGACTGGCAGGCCAAGGAGGGTGTATTTCACTCCAGATAACTCCCCTGGAAAATCAATTTGACAGGGATGTGAATGATGAGGGGGAGATGCCAGGGGTGGGCTGCCTCATGAGAAAGTTGTGGCTACAGTTCAGAAGGGGAATGTCTGTCTTGTCTGCTCACCATTCCAAAAGCCTAAATCAACAGTCCCATGTGCCCCGAGGGGGCCTGGTGTTGGGGAAAGAGCCCTGACTCGAATACGACTCTCTCTTTACAGATAGGGGAAATGAGGCTTAAACAAAGGAAGGGCCTGCCCAAGGTCACACAGGTCATTAAGGGGCAAGATGGAATGGGAAGCTCAGTCATCTGATCCCAGCTCCATCATTCTTCCCACCACAGCATACTGCCTCCCCAATGATCACAGGACTTAGAGCCAGAAGGTCTCTCAGAACCCATCTGGGGAAATGATATCCGCCATCTTCTTTTTCAAATTTTTTTTTTATTTACTGGACGTTAACAAACATCAACAAGTGTGATGAGCTTCAACACAAAGAACGGAAAAGAAACTCCCCTCGGCTCCGTTCACTGCCCTTCTATTCTCCCAGATTGGATGAGCTACTTTCTCCCTGCGGCCATCAGCTGCCTCACAAGGAAAACGGGCCCAGTAATTCTTCTAGACCCTACCTCAAAAGGCATATTGAGAATGAAGAATTTTGCAAACCTTAAAGTGTATTAGAAATGTGCCTTGATGCTGCTGGGAGGATCACCTTCTGCCGTGCTGCGTGGGTGGTCTACTTATAACTTCTGAATAAGAGCTGCCTGAAAGTTAGGTGGCTTATTAGATAGTGCTGTGGGCCTGGAGTCAGGAAAACAAGTTCAAATCCAGCCTGAGACACTAGCTGTGTGATCCTGGATAAGTCACTTTATTCCGTTTGCCTCAGTTTCCCCATCCGGAGAAGGAAATTGCAAATCACTCCAGCATCTTTGCCAAGAAAACCCCAAATGGGGTCATGAAGAGTGGGACATGATTGAAACCACTGACCACTACCACCAACAACGAAAGTGTAAAGGCTTTGTTTTTAGATTATGGATTTAAAATGTGGTACAAAGGTCACAGATCCAACCCCTCCCTTGGCTATCAAGTAAAGCTATCCTCATCACTCCAATTTGGCCTTTTTCTCCCAATAGAAGTATCTTCTTGCTACCAAGAAAGCAGCCTCCTGAAGCAGCCAGAGCACTAGACTTAAGTCAGAAATACTGGGGTTTGAATCCCATCTCAGGCTGTTAATAGAATCTCTCAGGCTTGGTCTCCTCATCTTTAAATTGCTGGGAGGCAAGGAGGGGAGGTATACCTGTGTCACTTGCCTCACTGTATCGCTGAGAGGCTTATATAATGTGGTCACAAACCTTAAAGCGTGATGTAACTATCCATCTATCTCCTGAATGCTGCATACATGCATTTAATTCAGGGTTAGCAATAACAGCAAGGCCCACTCAGTTTCCCAAGAATTTTGAATCCACAATCTTATTTGCTACAACCCTGTAAGGTAAGTCAGAGCACCTACCTCCAGAACCAGCCTCTGACCTCTGGCAAATCATTTAATCCCATTGGACCCTGTTTCTTCATTTGTGAAATAACAGGCTTAGACTAGATGGCCCTTCCAGCTCTCTGGTCATCCTACAGACATTAGAGTCCTCCATTTTCCAATGAGGACACTGAGTCTCAGAGTAGAAGCGATTACTAAGGTCATACAGCTAAAAAAGTTAGGTAGGTATATCAGTTTTAGACAGCACCATGAATTTAAACATAAATTAATTTATAAGTTTAAATAAACTAAAAGGCTGACTTTTTAAAAAAGGTTAATTTTGCAGCTCTGCACTGATGTCTTCTTCTGATGACTCACTGTGCACACAGGTGACCAGGGTTTTGCCAAGGTTACACCAGAAGCACCCCAGATTTGGTAGTTCCTTCCTGATAGAGGGGCAGCTCTGGGCTAGGCCAAGCAACAGCGGACAGGTCAGGCCAAGCAACATAAAAGACATTTTAAAATCAACATGATTATTTATTTGTGGAAGGGAGAGGGACTTGGGTAGAGGATAGGGGAGAGAGTGACCCCAAGACTCACACAGGCAGAGATCCCCACATTGCAAAGCTGATGCTGGGGAGCCTTCAATAAAGAGAAGGCGCAGGGCAGGGTTAGGGCCAGGAGGAGCTCACCGGCTGTACTGCTTGGAAGAGTTTTCTGTTTTAACAAATTCAGTATTTTGCTTGAATTGCAAGACACACACACACACACACACTGTAACAGCAAGCACCTAGCATTATACCCAGGATGGTTGCTAGGACAGTTTCTTTGATCTGCTTTACTAAAGGAAAGCAACTTTAAAGAGGTCAACAATCTTTAATTAAATATGTGCATATATATATATACACATATATATGATATAAAATTCACTTAGTTCAGGAGAAAAAGTCAGCACCCTGGACTTCAGAAAATACAAACAGAAATGAGAAGCAGACAAAAAAAAAATACAGAGAAAATAACACAATTAAACAGACAGGGTTTCTAGCTGTCCAACCTTTGCATATCTACATAGTTACCAGAGAGAAAAGCACCCACATCTGGCTTTTCAGAGCTGAGGGATTCAATGGCTACCCAGAGTCTCCTACGGCCAAATTACACAACTCTTCCCTTAAGTAAACCCCAGGGGCGGCTAGGTGGCACAGTGAATAGAACACCGGCCCTGGAGTCAGGAGTACCTGAGTTCAAATCCGGCCTCAGACACTTAACACAAAAAACTAGCCATGTGACCTTGGGCAAGTCACTTAACCCCAAATGCCCTCCAAAAAGCAAAAAAAAAAAAGTAAACCCCAAAGCAAAACTTCACCTCAGAGTATATATACTCTTCTTCAAGGTCAGAAGACATCACAACCTTCGTGACCCATTGCCTAATTACAAAGTAACAAAAGGTGTGGGTCTTCCTGAAAAACAAGCCTCCTCCCAATCAAACCTGTCCTGTTGGGTTCCACTTGAGGTCCATTAAGGGATAGGGAAGATCTTCAAATTCCTTTACCATTAAACACACATATATGTACATATACATATGTGAATATATACATATACACACACAGACATATATATAAAACACCTGTCATTTCTGAATATGTCACTCCCACAAATGAAACCTCCATTTAAACTAGAAAAGGCAGTAAACAAAATTGATTTAAAAAGATGCCGTGTTCAACAGAGCATGCAACATTCCTCACCCATAGACCCCCACTTCTCTAATGAAAGGAGGAGGCCTATTTCATCCTTTTTCTTCTGGATCCAAGAGTTTTAACTAATTATTCTTACTAACTAGATGCTATGTTCAGATGGTTCTTCTTGCTGAAGGAATAAAAGTACTTTCAAAACCTTCTAAATCTTGGTACCCTGGACAAAGTTCCAGCTACCCCATCTTTTTATTTGTGGAAGGGAGAGGGACTAGGGCAGGGGACAGGGGACAGAAAGCCCTCAAGACTCACATGGGCAGAGATCCCCACATTGCAAAGCTCATGCTGGGGAGGCTTCAACAAGGAGAAGGAGCAGGGCTAGTTATAACTTTGCCTCCTATAAAATTACCCACAGGTCTGTAAGAAACGGTTGTGTTTGTCAGCCAAGGACCAATAGCTAAACGCCAAGAGTCATTGAAATGAGGGATGCAGTTTTTAGCCACCATAATATATCAGATAAGGTATGAAGGGGCAGGGATCTGGATTAGGCAATGAAAGGAGGTAAGCAGCCACATGGATGAAAGCCTGGCCCCCTAGGTGTGGTCTGAGCCAGGCAGAGGATGGAGGGATTGCCGCTTCCTCCTGAGCCTTAGAGCTCCTGACACTATGGTCCCAGGACTGCAACAGGTTTCTTATTCATCCTTCCTGAGCCCTCCTTGGTTGTTTATCATATACCAGACCTTTCCCTTTGCCCTCTGTAATGGCAAGCACAGAAGTAGTTCACACCTTGTTTCAGCTATTGAATTAACACCTTGTTTCAGTTCAAGTTTATGTTGAGCCATCAAGTCTGTTGGGAAACAGAATGTGTGAACCCCACAGCTTGAGAACTCTAGAACTCATGAACTCCTGCAACAGGAAGGGGAGAAGCTAATGACCATATATAAGGAGAGGCCCAGGCTAGAGACAGCAGAATTGAGAAGAGGACTCTTGTGATGACAGAGTCAAGAAGGAGAGAACTTGTGGCATCCCAGCACTCTGTCTGTCTGCTCTGTCTGTGTTGATGTTTCTTTGTGATACTTTGTACAGAAGCCTGGGAACTTACTGGAAGCCCTGAAAGAGGGTTTTCTGGTTGTATGTTTACAGAAGTCCTGGAGGAGGGTCTTGGAGGTCCTGGGACTTTACTGATGATTTGTATTGACATCTTAGACCTTGTTTGTGGGTCTGTGTTGATTTGTATGTTGATGATTTGTGCTGACCTCTTGGCCTTGTTGGTGGGTCTGAGTTGATTGCACAGGCAGACAGCGAATTGATGATGGTGCCAACAATGTGTGAATATTATTATGGTTCTGTTAAGCTTTGTCTTCCCAAAAACAGGAACTGTGAAGGACTTGAGGTGGACTGGATACTGTGAGCTTCCATATGGAATAGGAACTAGATGAAGAACTGGACAAGGAACTGGGAGCTGCCTGCCTTTGAACCCAGGTAACAGTTGGAGCTGGGAGCATGGAAGAGGAACCATGGAAGCTGAGAGCAAGCCCTCAGTCAAGCTGAAAGAAGACTTTACTTGGATACTGTGTACTGACTGAGAAGATGATGATTTACTGTGACCTAGGAATGGAGAACTTTGATTTTTGTACTCTGTGATTGAATTAAGGATTTTGTAATTTACTAAATGAATGTACTTTGTTGAAAACTATGTGATCATTTTAGTGATAATTTGTTGTGTTGTGACATGGAGAATGCTGTATTTTGATTTTTTGCGAATGTTTTGCTCTGATTTATTATTGGATAAATAGAGAGTTTGCTATGCTATGTAATCAGAACCTTGAAATCTGTTCACTGTAGCATTCTTGTGGAATGTCGTTCGTGCATGGCTTTCCAACTTGACTTCTCCCTTTCTGCAGATGGAGCTGGAATCCTCCCAGTCCTCCATGTCTCATGACCCTGGGGTCACTTTGGCTTATTCAGGGGTGGGGAACTTGTGACCTCATGGCTACACGTGGCCCTCTAAGTCATCAAGTACAGCCCGCTGATTAAATACAAACTTCATGGAGCAAATCTTCTTAATAAAAGGATTTGTTCTGTAAAACTTGGACTCAGTCAAAAGGCCACACCCAAGAACCTAGAAGGCACATGTAGCCTTGAGGTTCCCCATCCCTGCCCTGCACCTTGTGAGGTGGCAAGTCCCAGCACTTTTACTCCCATAACATCTCTCCCCACTTCACTGCCACTGTCTTCTTCCAAGCCATCACCTCCGCTCTCCTGGGCCTTGGAGAGTCAGCCCTGGGGTCCAAGCCTGTAGCTGGAGGACTCTGCCAAGCTAGCCTCTCTGGGCCTTACCTTCCTTGTCTGGACAAAGGAAATACTACCAGGACTTCCTTCATCAAACTGTTTAAGGATCAAATGAGATGCAGTTTGTAAAAGGGACACAAAAGCCTTATATCTAACCTTACATAAATAACTTCTTCTTCACCCGTGTTTGTGTCTCCTGTCTATCTACCCATCACATTGCTGCCTGAGTCCTCCTTCCAATGCCCTGTTATAACTGGACCACACTTCTCCACTCAAAAACCTCCTGTTCCTCCCTATTACTTAGCAAATACAAACCAAACTCCTGAGTGGCATTCACGGCCATTCACAATTGGGATCCAGCCTCCTTTCAAAGGATGCATCAAAGAGCTTACGTAAGAAGTCATGTTGTAGTTGTGTAATAAAAGGAAAAGATTTGGCTATTGTACATGCCAAAGCTAAGTGAAATGTACCTCAGACTATGGAGCATGTATGGCCAGGATGGGCTAATTTTGTCCTCCTGTATCTCTATTTTCATCTTTGATGTTCTTGTTTCCTGTGTTAATATTTTAATTTTTAAAGTGTTATCAGTGCTTATTGTTTTGAAACTGGGTGGCACAGTCTATAGAGCAATGGACTTGGAATCAGGAAGACCTGAGTTCAAATCCAGCCTAAGATACTTCCTAGTTCTGTGACCTTAGGCAAGTCACTTAGCCCAGGTTGCCTCAGTTTCCTCATCTATAAAATGAGCTGGAGAAGAAAATGGTAAACCACTCCCATATCTCAGCCAAGAAAACCCCAAAGGGGTTCATCAAGAGTCAGACAAGATTGAAAAACCGACTAAACAACAACAACTTATAATTACTGTTAAACTCTCAGGAGGTTGAGGCTTATATCTTACAAAAATAGAAAGCAGTCTGTGGGTCTTTTCACCTGGGCTCTTTACTCTCCTCCAAAGCTCAGGTCTACTTGCCAGACAGAAATGAGACAGATTATGACCAACAATTTATGCTAGTTCCTGTGGAGAGGTGATGCTGTAAAAATGAACCTGAAAATATTTCTAAATATTATAAAATCTTGGACAAAACACTGAAGATTTTGTCAGCCCAACAAGGAATACAGATGAGCTCCTTTAATTTGGGACACAAGAAGGGGATGTCTGAGAATGGGAGAGGCCTTTTGGACCACAGCTCAAAGTAGGGATGACAGATTCCTAGGCAGAATTTGAATGAATATAACTAATAAAAGTTGGCAAGAATGTATTTCCCAAAATTGGAAAATAGTATGGCAGACCAACATCTAACACCGTACACCAAAGTCAAGTCTAAGTGGGTGCACGATCTAGGTATAAAAGCTGATGCTGTAAGCAATCTGGGGAAGCAAAGAATAGTTTACCTGTCAGATTTATGGAGTAGGGAAGATTTTATGACCAAAGAAGAGTTGGAGAGGATTATAAAATGCAAAATGGATAATCTTGATTACATTAAATTGAAAAGTTTCTGCACAAACAAAGC
>JAQQSW010018363.1:0-11258 GCA_028646575.1 Pseudocheirus occidentalis | reverse complement strand
TCAGTGAATTTGGCTTAGGGAAGAAATGGCATAAACTCTAAACTGGGCATCATGCCACACAGGAGAGTAGGGGACATGGGGATGAAAGTGGGGATAATGGAGGGGAGGGCAGGGTCTGGGGGAGGGATGCTGGAAGCACACACTTCAGTGAAGCGACAGGGACAGGGTAGAGAACAGAACAAGGAGGGGGAGGAATAGGAAGGAGAGACAGATGATCACTGTCACAATATGTCCACTATGAAGATGTCCTGTATGATCACACATCCAGAGCCTGCATTGAATTAAGTGTCCTTCCAGTGGAGGTGGGTGACAAGGGAGGAATCAAAAGAATCTAGAATTTAAAGTTCTGTAACACCTGCAACTAGGAATTAAGATATATAGGGGCTGGGATAGGGAGACCCTTCCTGCCCTACCAGAAAATAAGAGAGCAGGTAGGGGAGGGGCTTTACAGTGGGATTGCTATTTTAGGGCTGGGGCAGGGGCAAGATGGGGAGAAAATTTGTAATTCAAAAATGTAATGAAAATGAATAATGTAAACAAGGAAACAAATAAAAAATAAATTTAAAAAAGGGGAAAAAATAAAGAGAAGAGACAGAAATTCTGAGCTGTAGGAAATTTCTTTCATTTCTACTTTTTAAAATTTTGAGTTACATTTCTAGGCTCTTTCAGGTCACATATGGATATACTGTGCATATATACACATGTCCATATGCATATGTGTACATGTAGCATGCATATATATAAACAGACATATGTAGATACACAATACCATGCCTACATATTCACACATAGACATGTGTGTGTATACACACATACATACACACACATCCCATGTATATATCCCCATGTGTATATGTATAGCTTGAAAGAACCTAGAAAGGTAACTCAAAATTTTTGAAAGAGAAACTACATGAAAGAAAATTCAGGTAGCCCAGAATTTCTTTCCCTTCTCTCTTAAGAAGCCTCAGTTTTATCTGCAGTTTTATCCACAGCTATCTAATGTGCACAGATTAATACACAGTATAAATATATAGCATAAATATTCAGGACATTTATGCTGTCCAAGTATATTTATCTGTCTAATCCTTGGTTGGTTTTTCACACTGTCTATAATATAGTCACAAAGTTCTAGAGTCATGGCACCCGCAATTTTACATGCTTAGTCATTTTATGAGGCAGGCAATTAAAGTCAGTCTTTCCAACCCCTGTTAACTAGATGCCCTTGAAATTTCAACCAGCTCCTATTTATCTAGAGAGAGAGAGGAATACTGTGAACTTTTAAAAGTCAGCTCTCTTGTTCTGAAGTCAAGTCTTTGTAATTAATTACGTAAGTCCCCAAAATAGTACTGTGCTGCAAGTCAAGTACTGTTTCAAATATCTTCAACTTGGGGCACATAATGGAAGTTTTTCTCTTATTAAATAACTTGTCATTAAATATTATGTTGAAATTGTCTTCTTCAGAAAGGAGAAGCCATCAAGAAGTATTTAGCTTCACAAAAAGGTAAAAAAAATCATTCAACTCTGTTCTGCTAAGAAATGTTATTCCTAACATTAACAGAACATTTTTAGAAGAGTGTTAATGACAGAAGGGGTTATCAGAGTCCTTTTCACCTATAATCCAAACACAATGATTTTGGATAATATGGGATAGTCTGGTATTCATCCACATCCTTAGAAAAGATCATAAAAATTTCCTTTAAGAAAATAAAAAATGTTGTAGAAAAAATTTTACAAAAATTTTTCTTCAATACAATAAAATAAGGCTTTAGGTAATAATACCCAGCATTTATATAGTGTTCTTAAGGTTTACAAAATGGATTTTAAAAAACAAAACATGCATCTTCTGATCATCCTAATTACCCTGTAAGTTAATCAGTATCCCCATTTAACAGGAGGTGAAACTGAGATCAAGAGAGTAATTGACTAACTGACAATCACACAGTCAGGGAGTATCTGAGATAGGATTTGAACTCAGTTCTTCTTGATGGTGAGACCGACACTCCATCCACTTTAGCTCCTAGCTGCCACTAAGTGTCATTGTTCTTGTTGTTTCAATCATGTCTGATTCTTCAGGACTCCATTTAGGGTTTTCTTGGCAAAAATACTAGAGTAATTTGGCATTTCCTTCTCCAGCTCATTTTGCAGATGAGGAAACTGGGGCAAATAGGATTAAGTGATTTACCCAGGGTCACACAGCTAGTAAGTGTCTAAAGTCTTTTTTAATTTTAATTGATTTGTTTATTTACTTTTAGTTTACAAGCTTCAGTTCCAGAGTCCCCTGAGTTTCAAGTTTTCTCCCCTCCCTCTCACCTCCCACCACCCATGGCAGCATGCAGTCAAGTATACAGTCCGCAAATACTTTCACATTGGACGTTAGTCTGCTTGTATAGAAGGGTTGTAACCAACTGAGTGGACAGTGGGAAAAAGGAAACAAAACCAAACATGCAAAAGAGTAATAGCACGTAGATTGCTTCAATCACCATTTAAACTCTGTTCTTTCTAGATCTTTTTTGAATGTAGACATCTCCTTCCATCCTGAGACTTGTAGAGTTGTCTTATAGCTGTGCATTGCTGAGAAGAGTACAGTTAATCAAGGCTGGTCATCACATGTACAAAGTGTCTGTGATTGTGTACAAGTTTTTCCTGGTTCTGCTCTTCTCACTTAGTACTGCATCCCACAAGTTTTGGTGTGTTGTTTCATTATTGCCATTCTCTTGAATGAAGCTGTTGATTGTTTTCTATAATTTCTTATTGGACCCACTCATTCTTTAGGATTAAGTTATTTAGTTTCCATCTAGTTTTTCACCTATCCTTCCATGGCCCTTTATTACATATAATTTTTATTGCATCATGATCTGAGAAGGATAGATTTAATATTTCAGCCTTTCTGCACTGAATCGTGAGGTTTTTTTATGCCCTAGCACATGGTCAATTTTTATGTATGTCCCATGTACCACTGAGAAGGTATATTCCTTTTTATCTCCATTCAATTTTCTTCAGAGGTCTACCGTATTTTTCTTCTCTAAGATTCTATTTACCTCTTTAACCTCTTTCTTGTTTATTTTGAGGTTAGATTTATCAATCTTAGAGAAATGGAGATTGAAGTCCCTGACTAGTATAGTTTTGCTATTTTTTCCTCTAGCATCCTTAATTTCTCCTTTAGGAATGTAAATGTAAATTGGTGCATAAATGTTTAGTAATGATATTGCCTCAGATTTGATGGTGCCTTTTAGCAGGATATAGTTTCCTCCCTTATCTGTTTTAATTAGATCTATTTTTGCTTTTGCTTTGTCTGAGACAAAGATTGCTACCCCTGCTTTTTTTTTTTTACTTTAGCTGAGGCATGATACATTTTCCTCCAGACTTTTACCTTTACCCTGTGTGTATCCTTCTGTTTCAGATGTGTTTCTTGTAAACAGCATACTATATAAGATTATGGTTTTTAATCCATTCTGCTATCTGCCTCCATTTTATGGGAGAGTTCATCCCATTCACATTCACAATTATGATTACTATCTGTGTCTTTCCCTCCATCCTATTCCTTCCCCTGTTTTTGCTTTTGTTTTTCCCCTTTCACCCTTACACTTCTTAAGAGATTTCCTTTTGACCACCGTCTAAGTATTCCCTTCTTATCTACCCCCCCCTCCCTTTTCCTACCCTTCTCCTTTGCTACTTCTTTCCTCCCTTCTAAACCGCCCCCCTTTGTGGCCTTTCCCCCTCCTACTGCCTGTAGGATATAATTGATTATCATATTCAATGTTGTATGTTATTTCTTCCTCGAACCAAGATGGACATGAATGGATCTCATACAGTCCTCCGCCCTCCCCTCTTTCCCTCTATTATGATAAGTTTTATGTCTCTTCTCTAAAGAGTTCTATCTTTAACTGGCCGTGTTATTCCCTCCTTGCACCAGACCAGAACCAGTGAGGGAAAAGCTCATATAATGGTTACTTTCCTCCCTTCTTTCACTCTACCATATTGTTCTTATGCCTCTTTGTGTAGCATAATTTACCCTTTTCTGCTTCATTCTTTTCTCTTTTTCCATTACAGTCCCTTAATAAGGATTTTTATCATCATTTTGCATAGTTTATACCCACATCCTCTATTTGTCTATATCCTTTTTAGATGTTGCTGTAGGTATAGAGTTCACAATATTAATATGTATCAGCTTCCCATATAGGGATGTAAACAGTTTGCTTTTGTTAAATAACAAGTTGTGTGTGTGTATGTGTGTGTATGTGTGTTTTCCTTATTTACCTTTCTATGTCTCTCCTGGGTCTTGTAATTAGAGGTTGAATTTTCCATTGAGCTCTGGCTTTTCCATCAGGAAGGTCTGGAATTCTGTTATGTCACTGAATGTCCATCTCCTTGCCTGGTAGATTATGCTCAGTTTCACTGGACAGGTGATCCTTGGTTGTAGCCCAAGCTCTTTTTCCTTGCAAAGAATCATATTCCAAATTCTCCAATCTTTCAGCGTCGAGGTTGTCATATCCTGTGTGGTCCTCACTGTGATTCCACAATATCTGAGTCGTTTCTTTCTGGCTACTTGTAGTATTTTCTCCTTTATCTGATAGTTCTGGAGTTTGGCCACAACATTTTGTGGATTTTTCAATTTGGTATCTCTTTTAGGAGGTGTCCGGTGAATTTTCCCTATTTCTATTTTACTCTCTGGTTTTCCTTGATGAGCCCTTGGAAGATATTGTCCAGACTAATATTTTTAATCATGATTTTCTGGTAGACAGATGATTCTCAGATTGTCTCTCCTGGATTTGTTTGTTTTCCAGGTCAGTTATTTTTCCATTGAGATATTTTACCTCTTTTCCTAATTTTTCAGTCTTCATGTTTTGTTTGACTGATTCTTGGTTCCTCTTAGAGTCATTGGCTTCATTTTGGTTGATTCTAATTTTTAGTGAATTATTCTCCTCAGTCAGTTTTTGAAGCTCCTTTTCCATATGCTCAGATTTCATTTTTAGTTCACACATTTTACTTTTTAAGGAGCTGTTTTCTTCATTGTAATGTTTTTTTCTAATTTCATCATTCTGTTTTTATAAGAGGTGCTGATTTTATTTTCTACCTCTCTAAGCCGGATTTCAAAGTTCTTTTTGAACTCATCTAGGAATGCGTTCTGTGCCTGAGACCAGGTCATAGTCCCTGTGAAGGCTTCAGCTGCAGGTGTGGAGCCAATACTCTCTCCTGAGTTTGGTTGTTCCCTCTCACAGTAATAGGATTCCAGAGTCTTTGTCTTTGTAGCCTGCTTTCTTCCCATTTTGAGGCAGGACCTTAGCCACACCCTTTCTCCAGGGTTCCTAAGTCTTTACTGCTTAAAATTTTACTCTGGGCCAATAATGACTGTGTTTTTGGGTTAGAGGGGGGATTGGAGCAACCAGGGTTCAGACTGTCATCTTGGTCCCTGGAAGTTCAGAAAGGTTTTTTTTTAATTTCCAGACTGTGGATGGGTAGTCCTGGGAGTAGCTGCTACCCCTACTGCACGCCCTCCCTTTGTCTCTTACCCAGCTCAATCCAATCCCTGCCCTGTGTTGATAGGCCTGGGAGTGGCCCTTGTGTGGAATAGAATGTGGTTTCTCAGGTAGAGTATTTGCTGTGGTGACTATCCTGTCACCACACACACACATACATTATCAGGAAATTAGATAGGGATTGAGAGGTACAAATGAAGATGTTCCCATAGAGTGGAGAAGACAGTCACTAAACTTGAGCTAGGCTTTAGCCCTGGCAGGCCCAGATTGTGTTTTTCTGCCTGCCAGGTGTTGGTCTTTGGTAATCAAGAAAAGCAACAAGTGGGCTATAAATAGCCTACCTTTGCAACAAGTAATATGATAGACAGATGTTCCTGTAAAGTAGTTAGTTTCTTTGGAAAACAGGAGATTATTAATATGTAATAAGCCAACTTCTGATAAATAATTTTGTATTGGATAAATGGTGGTAAGGACACCTCCTTCCCACCAATGGGAAGGAAGGTCCGGTTATTTGGGAGGGGTTTTGTGGCTTTTGTCTATTTAACCCAGCTTCTGCTTCTGTAAGGCGGCCTCCTCCCTCTGGTATTCCAGTGGTGTGGACCACCTGCTTCTTGCAAGATTCTAATAAAGAATGCTTTCACCTAGAGAAATCTCTGAGTAGTCAATTTGGGGTAGAGTCTTCGTACCCCACACACCCTTGTGGTTGGTGGATCAGCATGCCTCGTCAGGCAGGCTCTCAGCACTCCACCACACTGGGTCGACCTCCAGGGCCTGTCTCAAGTATTTGAAGTCTTATTTGAACTCAGGTCTTCCTGACTCCAGTCTCTATGCTATATCCACTGCACTACCTATCTGTCTACCTCTAAGTGAGCCAATTTAAATGAAAATGCTTCAATATAAACATGCTACAAAATTGATAACAGAATAATCATAATTGTTAAACTATACATAACACTTTGAAGTTTACTAAGAATGTGCAGAAATTATCTTATTAGATTTTAGCAGCTCTATAAAGTAGTTATTGTCTCCATTTCACAGAAAAGGCACTTCAAAGTCGAAGGGGTTAAACAATTTCTGTAAGGCTCACATAGTAAGTGTCAGAAGCAATATTCACACTGAGATCTTTCTCTTCTCAAAGCCATCATAATTGTTACTAAATAATGTGACTCCTCTAAAGCAATGAAAGAAACCAGTAGCAAGGTGCTAGATGGGGGAAGAGCAAGGAGAGACAGAAACACAAGGCAGAAGACAGGGAAAATAGATTAATTAAAAACAACTTATTTCTTAGGAATTTTACTCAAGAAACAATTCACTGGGAGTATTTCAAAATCTAATACTGATAAATGGAAGAATCATATTAGGTCTGATAGAATGATTCAGAGAGGTAACATTTAGCAATATATTCCATGAAGATATGATTTTTACTGAAGAATGCATGAGCTCATAGATGAACATATTCATTTTTAAGGCATAAAACTTTAAATCAACGAGTAACTTTATAAAATAAATGAAAGTAAATAACACCTTAAATTTTATCAGGCCTTTCTTCTGAAGGATTCACAGGGTTTTTTTTTCTAAGTTGTTGGTTTTATCCTTCTAGGTGTATAGAAGAAGAAATTAACTGTTTCTACAAATAAAACCAATGTAACCAAGATTAAAAGGAAAGTGGAAAATTGGAAAAACATTTTTACAACCAGTGTATCCGATAAAGGCCTCATTTCTAAGACATACAGAGAACTGAGTCAAATGTATAAGGATAAAAGTCATTCCCCATTTGATAAATGATCAAAGGATATGAACAAACAGTTTTAAGGAGGAAGAAATTAAAGGTGTATCTATCTATCCAGATTAGAGAAATGCACATCAAAACCACTCTGAGGTACCACATCTCATGAGTCAGATTAGCTAACATGACAAAACAGGAAAATGATACATGCTGGAGAGGATGTGGAAAATTGGAACACTAATGCATTGTTGGTGGAGTTGTGAACCAATCCAACCATTCTGGAGAGCAATTTGGAACTATCTAAAGGGCTATAAAAAATGTGCATACCCTTTGACCCAGCAATACAACTTCTAGAGTTGTTTTTCAAAGAGATCATACAAGTGGGAAGAGGACCCATATGTACAACAATATTTATAGCAGCTCTTTTTGTGGTGGCAAAGTATTAGAAGTCAAGGGGATGCCCATGAATTGGGGAAAGACTAAAGAAGTTGTGCTATATGAATCTAAGGAACTACTATTGTGCTATAAGAAATGAGGAGCAGACAGACTTAATAATAACCTGGAGAGACATATATAAACTGATGCTGAATGAAGAGAACAGAGCCAGGAGAACTTTGTACATCATTACAGACATATTTTAATTGCGATGACTAACTTTGATACACCAGGTTCCTCTCAGCAATACAAGGCTATAAAACAACTCCCAAAGACTCATGATGGAAAGTGATATCCACATCCAGGGGTGGGAGTGGGGGGTAGGGGAAACTACAGTCTGATGATTGTAGCAAACTACTCTCTTTTGTGTTTTGTTTTGTTTTATTCCTTCTTTCTCATTGGTCACTTCATTGGTTATAATTCTTCTTTACAGCTTGACTGATGTTTAATGTGAATGTATTTAAAGCCAGAATACTAAAAAGAGTGTGCTAAAAGCCAGAATAAAAAGAGTACTCTTTATTCCTCGATCTTGCTTCAGGAGTATATGGTCAGGTATTTAAGTATACTTTGCATCTGAAAAGTAGATTCTATTTTGTTGTCTCATTGAATTGTAATTTTTCCTTTGGACCATTATAATTTTCAAGGTGTTCAATTATTGAGAAAGATTTGCTACCATCTGTTCTAAAATATTTGCAATGCTTTCTTCTCTGTTTCTTTCACTTCATAATTCTTATTTCATTTTTCTCAAGCTTTTAAATTGACCTTGTGGCCAGGATAATATTTTCTTGAGATTCTACACAAATTCATAAAGCTAACACTTTCATATGGTTTTAACCCTTGGGTATCTCTTAGTCTAGTGTGCTTGGCTTCTTTGTGTGCCCACTTACTCCTTAAGCTCCTATTTCTGGATTAGGGTCTTTCTGCTTGGATCAAACTCTACTCCTGTACTTCTAGTTGCTTAAACAGGCCATGCTTTGTCTTGAAAGCAGTAGGTAAGAGTTAGTCTCACCTTCTAAAGTCATTGTGTGGCCTTGTCTTCTACTCTGGTATAGGCCTTAGCTGTCTGGATGCTGAGTTGAACCAGTGCTATCTGATTTTTGGTTTGGATACAGGCTATTTAGATCTGAGTCAGGCATAACATGATTGAAGGAGGCTGCATGCTGAGGCTGGGTTCCTTTGCCTCTCTTTTGTGACCCTGCTTAAGAATTTGATTCTTTGGGGGGGGTTTTGATACATCATCTACTAGATGCTATTATGGACCTGCCTCCTCTTGTGGCTAGGGCTCCCCTATACTGAGCTCTGCTTGGGACTACTTCTACTACTACTACTACTACTACTACTACTACTACTACTACTACTACTACTACTACTACTATTACTACTACTACTACTACTACTACTACTACTACTACTGCTATGGCTTAGTAGCTACTTCTGGGTCTGTATCCTTTTGTGGGATACAGCTACTTTTTATTGCACCGTCTATTTATACTAGCTTATAGGTACTGCTGAAACCCATGCCCCGTTTCTCCAAATAATGTTTTTAAACGCATAAAATGTTGCCTCCTTCATTTTGGAAGAGGACCAATGACATCACAGGTGATGTAGTGACTTGCTCATAAATTGGATTTAAATGAGATAGAGTTGTACAAAGTGGTTAGACTAGACTAGAGTATTTATAGGACTCCCTAGTATCCTGAATTTGAAAATCTCCTGTGGGTTGGTAGTTAAAGTAAGTGACTTGAGTGTAGAAAGGGAGAACAACTAACTCAGAATAGTGGAGCTGCTAGAATGTCCAAGTTGATGTGGTTCGGCTTTCTCTCTTTGTTTATTTCTCCTCTGCCATATGCAACATAGCAACATTTTCAATTCAAGGTCAACTTTATTTTCAGAATACGTTGAATTTGAAATTTGGAAATCAACCCAAAAGTTGCAACTAGAATAAGTAAACATAACAATAAAGAAATACTGCTTCCAAATGAAATATCCACATTCCTAAAAATAATTAGATTCTTAGTGAAAACCCCATGCAGATTTCAGGGCAATAAGGTCACAAGAGAAGGTAGAATACATTTTCAACATTCCATCAAGTATTTTGACATTTCCTTGAATTGGGAGCCTTCATTTCTGAAGAAGCAAGAAGCAATTAACCAATGTCAATTTATTTAAAGGACTCCTTGTTGTGTACTTAATATAAAACTTGCCAGGAGGATGCCTGACATATGATGTTTGTACTCTTATGCATTATTGTCATAGATCTACAGGCATTCTTTGCTTGTAAATATTGAGTATTTAAGAGATGACATCAGTCTTTTACAGCCAACTGGTGGGACAGGTGCCATTAGACTACATAGTGTTACCTAGAGGGTCTACATTCTATTTAAAAACATAAAAAAACAATATTTTTGAATTTGATGTGCATTCAAATACAAATACACATACATACATATATATTCTACTAACTTCATGTTACCAAAAAATATTAAGTTCCAACCATGTGTAAGTCACATGAATTGTGCAAGGGATACAGATGCAAAATGAGAAGAATTAGTACTAGACTCTAAGACTTTATATTCCTGTATTGGTAAGGGTGGGGAGGGGAAGAGAGGGGAAGGACACAACACATGTTGTATATGTATATGTATACGTATACAATAAGCATATGTATTATTATATATGAATTTGTATTTGTATATCCATATACATATGTGCATTTTTTTGTTTTTGAGTTACAATTCTTTTCTTCTTACCCAAAGTCCTTATAGCTTAGTAGACTGTAGCTCACTTTCTGCCACTGTTGATGACCAAGCCCTTCGAGAAACTAATGGGGATGATGGCAGTGAGGGAAGGGAAAGGAAAACATTTACAGCTGAGTGAGAGTAATCACTCAGAAGTTGACAGCAAACACAAATGGCCAGCAGAGGCCACTCTTGCATCAGCAGAAATAGGTCTTTACTCCTTCAGTGGTTTTCTCGATCTTTGCCCTTTGCCAGGAGATATGAGTGGCTCAAACTCAGATTTGGATAAACCAGGTGGGAACTATAGGATATTTATTCAAAGAAATGAGAACAACCAGTAATTTACTTAAGGAATTCTAAACCTTGACCATTCTTAAAGTCAAATCAAATTCTTAAGAGACCCAACTGGTTTTTCAGACAATGTTAAGTAGACATCTCAAGTGGGTAGGGTGTGTGTTCATGGAAATTATTTCTTCCTTTGTAAAGAACTGGATTTATGTGGCTTGCCAGTTATTATGGAAATAGTATTCTTGTTGTATCAGATCTTGACCTTTATGTTTCTATAATTCTCCTCACGCTTCTTGTGTTTGTCATATTTTCTGTTCAGTTCTGGTTTTTTCAGCAAGAATGTTTGAAAGTCCTCCACCTCATTGAATGACCATATTTTCCCCTGGAACAATATGCTCCATTTTGCTGGGTAGTTGATTCTTGGTTTTAATCTTAGTTCCCTTAATATTTGAAATATCATATTCCAGGCCCTTCGATCCCTCAGTGTAGAAGCTGCCAGATCCTGGGTTATCCTGATTGTGCTTCTGCAGTATTAAAATGGTTTTCTCTTGGAAGCCTGTAATATTTTCTGCTTTAACTGGGTATTCTGGAACC
>JAQQSW010018362.1:0-11258 GCA_028646575.1 Pseudocheirus occidentalis | reverse complement strand
GAGGGAAGGGCGGGGTGGGGGGAGGGGCGTGGGAAGCATACATCTCAGTAAAGGGACAGGTACAGGGTAGAGAACAAAACAAGGGGGGAGTGCAGGATAGGAAGGAGGGACATACAATTAGCCTCTCACAATTTGCCCACCATGGAGATGTCCTGTGTAATTACACAGGTACAGCCTGTATTGAACTGCTGCTCTTCCCAGTGGGAGTGGGTGACAGGGGAGGAATTGCAAGAATCTAGTATTTAAAGCTATAGAATCATAGGCAACTGGGAAATAATACATTCAGGGACGGAAAGCTAGAGGGGTGTTGGAGGAGGGCATAAAAGGGAACAGATTGTGGGAGGGGCCTTACAGTGGGATCAATGTTCTGGGCTGGGGGGTAGGGGCAAAAAGGGGAGAAAATCTGTAACTCAGAACCTTGTGGAAATGAATGATGTAGCCAAGAAAATAAATTAAAATTAAAAAAAATAAAGTTACTGTAGACAATATAAAATATTTGGGAAACTACCTGCTAAAACAAAGCCATACCTTTAGAAACACAACTACAAAACACTTTCAACACAAATAAAATCACATCTAACTAATTGGAAAAACATCAATTGCTCGTGTCTGAGTCCAGCTAATATAATAAAAATGACAATTTTACCTACATTAAATCACATATTTAGTGCTATACCAATCATTCTACCACAAAATTACTTTATAGAGATAGAAAATAATAGTTACAGAATTCATTTGGAAGAACAAAAGGTCTAGAATATCAAGGCAATCAATGAAAAGAAATGCTAGGGAAGGTGGCCTAGCCATACCACATTTTAATCTCTATTATAAAGCAGCAGTCATCAACACTACTTGGTACTTGCCGAGGAATAGAGTAGTGGATCAATGGAATAAATTGGGTATAAAAGACTCAGTAGTCAACAATTATAGTAATATGCTGTTTGATAAGCCCAAAGACCCCAGTTTTGGGGATAAGAACTCACTATTTGACAAAAACTGCTGGGAAAACTGGAATATAGTATGGCAGAAACTGGGCATAGACCATCATCTAACACCATACACCAAAATCAAGTCTAAATGGGGGCATGATTTAGGTATAAAGGCTGATACTCTGAGTAATCTGGGGAAGGAAGGAATAGCTTACCTGTCAGATTTACAGAGTAAGGAACACTTTATGACCAAAGAAGAGTTAGAGAACATTATAAAATGCAAAATGGATAATCTTGATTATGTTAAATTGATAAGTTTCTGTACAAACAAAGCCAATGTAACCAAGGTTAAGAGGGAAGTGGGAAGCTAGGAAAGAATTTTTACAACCAGTGTCTCTAATAAAGGCCTCATTTTTATAAATAAAGAGAATTAAGTAAAATCTGTAAGAATACAAGTCATTCCCCAAATGATAAATGGTCAAAGGATATGAACAGGCAATTTTCAGAGGTAGAAATTAAAGATATTTATACGCACATGAAAAAATGATCTAAATCACTATTGATTTGAGAAACGCAAATCAAAACAACTTTGAGGTACCACATCTCACCAGATTGGCTAAGATGGCAAAACAGGAAAATGACAAATGCTGGAGAGGGTGTGGAAAAATTGGAACACTTCCTGGAGAACAATCTGGAACTATGCCCAAAGGGCTATAAATAATTGCATACTCTTTGACCCAGTAATACCACTTCTGGGGTTGTATCCCAAAGAGATCATAAGAGTGAGAGGAAGACCCATATGTACAAAAATATTTATTGCAGCTCTCTTTGTGGTAGCAAAAAACTGGAAATCAAGGAGATGCCCATCAGTTGGGGAATGGCTAAACAAGTTGTGGTATATGAATGTAATGGAATAGTACTGTTATAAGAAATGGGGAGGAGACGATGTTCATATTCACCTGGAGAGGCTTATACAAACTGATGCTAAGTGAGAAGAGCAGAACCAGAAAAAATTTGTACGCTATCACAGACATATCGTATGTGTGATGACCAGCTTTGATTAACTGGACTCTTCTCAGCCATACACAGTTTTAAGACAATTCTGCAAGTCTCAGGATGGAAGGAGATATCTACATCCAGAGAAAGCTCTAGAAAGAACAGAGTTTAAATGGAGACTGAAGCAATCTACATGCTATCGTTCTTTTTCACGTTTGGTTTTGTTTCTTCTTTCCCATTGTTCACTCCATTGGTTACAACCCTTCTATACAACTAGACTAATGTCCAGCGTGAAAGTATTTGCAGACCCTGTACTTGATTGCATGTCACCATGGGGGAGGGGAAGAAGAAGGGGAGAAAATTTGAAACTCAAGGGATTCTGGAACTGAATCTTGTAAACTAAAAATAAATAAACAAATAATTTTTTTAAAAAGCCAATGCTACTTATTTTTGCTTGTTTTGGTGGAGTGGTGGACAAAACAAAAAGACATGACTTCATATTTTGCCTCTAACACTTGCTGCCCTCTCAGATTCAGTTTCCTCGATTGTAAAATTAGTAGGTTGGGCTTAATGGTTTCTAAGGTCCTTTATAGATTTATATCTATACTCTTAAGATTTCATCAGTGTGAAGAATTCCCAAGGGTGGAAAATCCCTTCACTGATACAGATGAACAATTTACCTGTAATGTATAGTCTTAGGGAGTCATAAGGAACACTGAGAGGTTAATTAAGTTAACTGGGGTTCACAGAAGTAGTATGTGCCAGATACAGAGCTTAAACCCAGGCCTTCCTGACTCCAAGATTAGGCCATTATCCACTTTACCACACTATTTCTTTTTATAACTAATAAATATTTTCAGTTTGAAATGACTCCGGAAATAAGGTCTTTATGATGTGACATTAACTTTTCTGCATTAGTGGAGTGTCATAATAATGTAATATTTATTAAAATTTCTGTACTACTTAACAATTTGAAAGCACTTTCTTTACAATAAGTCAGTGAGGTAGGTTATTATGATCTCTACTTCATATATGAAGAAATTGAAACTCAGAAAGATGATGGGACTTGCTTAACACTCAGCTAGTATGCAACAGAACAGGGACTTGAGCCCAGCTCTTCCAGATAAAATCCAGTGCTCACCTCATTGTATCAGACAGTTTTCTACTGCATAATATTCATTTGCATATTCATATCTTTAGATCTTAATCCCCACATTTGTATCCTTAGCACTCATTCTCACATGTTATGGCTGAGGAAGAAAACTGGATTGAAACAAACAAATAAACAACAACTTGAGTCTTTCTAACTCATAATTTCACTGATAGAATACAAAACTGTATTTCTTACTGTATCACCAATGCAGTACTCACAGTGGCTGCTATGAATATGCAGGTGTATTTCCAGGTTTGAATTGCAAGAAATCACAGACTCCCTTCTTTGAAAACAAAACCATGATATTTATTCATATACCAGAAAGCCAAATCCACCATGATGATAAAGAATATGGTGCACATTACTAGTGCAGGGAGTACCACCATCCCCAAGCCTTCCCTCTGTGAGGTCTCCCCACAAACAAGCTCTCCCAGGCAAAATGCCCCTCTCTCACCCACACTAGCTGCTCTGCTGCTCTCTGCCTCCCCTTTCTCAGCTCCATCTCACTCTCCTATGTCTTGCTCCACCTTTCCTACTATACCTGTTCAGCAAGCTCCTCCCACTACTGGTTCCATGTAACTCAAGCTCATGTGACTCTGGTTCAAAGCAGGTCACATAGGCCTATTAATGGGCAAGAAAGATCTTCCTATTCTATTAACAATACATTAACTATACCCTCACTGTATAATAAAAATTGTGGCTTTGCACATCTAAGGGTGGGTGGTATTTCCTAACCTTTTTAGTGTTATGGGTCTTCTTTGGCAGTCCAGCGAAGCCTATGGATCCCTAAAATTTATTGGACTACAAAGAAAACTAATTATTACTGAAATACAATTATCAAAATATTTTTAAAAATCAAGTTCACAGACTCCAGGATAAAAAATCTCTTTCTTTAGAGGGTTTAAGATAAATGAAATGAAACAGACCTAATAGTATTATCTAAGGTTATATATTTTGTGTAGCTGAAGAAACAGATCAATTTCCCTGCACATTAGGGACATTAGAGCCAAAATAACTCAAATTCATTTCTTCTTGAATCCAGTCGAAAAGAACAGCTTCAAAAGTGGATGTTTAGTTGGTAAAAATATGTCCCAAGTTAATTCAGGTTGTGAACAGTTGCATAGCCTAAGATCAGAGTGAATTGTGGCTTCTTAGTTAAAGAGGGTGGAAACAGTGGGAACCATTAAATTTCTTCTTAGGAGGAAATAGGCCAAGTTTTATTTCTAGTGCTCAGACTTGTCTAGTTTTAAACATATGGGAAAATGCTACTTCATTAGTGAAATTTTATTAGCAACATAGTTCTCTCTTCCTTTTCTAATTTTATCCCATTACCCCTAGCAATCTCTCACTGTACTGTGTAAAATAATTCTTCACCCTCTTTGGAATTTACATCCTTCAAATATTTTTAGACGCATGTCTTCCATTAGCTGTCACTTAACCAAACCACACATAGTTAGTTCCTTTAATCTTTTCCCATAAATCACTCTGCTCCATTCCCTTCATTTGTCCGGGTTGGTCTTTTCAGAAGTCCCTCCAATCTGTCAATGCCTCTGTGGCACGGATGTACCCTGTGTTAAACAAAAGCCAGTGCTACATGTGGCTTTAGAATAGGAAAGATCTTGGCTGTTGAGTATCATGAGAAAATCCCAATCTGGTTTTTCATTAGGAAAAGGAGAAATATGTTGCAGGGGGCCATGGCTCTCAAATCAGATGTTATTTCCCATCTAACCACTCACTTCTCAGGCACAGTTTCTCCTAGGACTCCTACAGAAATACCATTTTCTTTGAAAATGAAGGCACTGTGGAATACCATATATGGGCAGGAATTTGGCAATGTCTTTTGCAATGACCAATGAAAATGACATGCAGTCCCTCTTTCATTTGCCAGACAAAAAACACCCACTAATTTTTAAGTTATTCTCTTCAACAGCCATCATTTTGCACATAGCCATTGTTTTTTTTTTTTTAATAAATTTTGTTTCTTAAAAGGGGATTTTTCTTCAGAGGCAGAAGTAGAAAACTAATTTCACACAGTGGGCAGATTTTTCAAAGGTAAAATGCTAGTTGACTAATTTTCTTCAAACCTTAGGTAGCTGTGTCCCTATTTAATGTATAACCTATAAGATAAATTAACCCTGGGACATCATTCAGTTGGCAAACTCAGCTCTGGTGGAAAGATGGCAGTGAAGATTAGATTTTTGGGAGGCAGAAAAAGAATAGAGTCTGGACCTGTGATTTCATTAGCACAGGGAGCTTTCATCTTTAAGGAGACCATAGATAGATTTTGGGGATACAGGAATTTGGATGGGAAAAATACATCTTCCTTTCAATATAATTAGTTTCCTTTGTAATCCCATGTATTTAATTTTATGCATTATAAAATATTATTATAAGATGCACATAGATTGCACCAGAATGCCAAAGGAGCTAATTACACAAAAACATGTGGAATCTCTGTCTCCATAGAATTGCCTGAAAGCATGGGAGGACTGAGTGACTTGCTGATATTCACATATTTAACATCTGTCAGATTCAAGACCTCAGTCCTGGTCTTCTAGACTCCAAGGCCAATCATTTAAACTCTACACCACATTGTCTCTTATCATTATTTAGAGGAAATATTCTCCTTTTGCAGTTTTCTTTCCAAGTATTTACATTAGTGCATTGCTATAAGACAAGCCAAGAATCAATAAAGTAGACTGTACAATCAAATAACAAAATATCATTTATCAAGGTTTGTTAAACACTAGAAAAATCAATATTTTATGTGGGACTATATAAATATATAAAATCAATATTTTATATCTGGAACCCTAGAAGATGCTGTAACTTTGGCTGTTTTTTCTAGTATTAACTACACCTTCTTTCATGCCTCCTTTTCTTCACTTATCCTGGATGGGGATCTGGCTGTATCCTACTTCTGAAGCAATCACTAATAATTGACTCCTTTGAAGTTCTATCTATGTATCTATGTAATTATTTATCTATCATCTGTCTGTCTATCTATCTATCTATCTATCTATCTATCTATCTATCTATCTATCCTATCCTATCCTATCCAGTCCTGATTAGAATATACCAGAAAATACAAGAGTGAATGAATTCTTCAGGTGGGAGTTCAAACCAAGAGAGATATCTCAGGATCTCAGGTAAGGAGGTTCATTATAACAGTCTCTTTGGAGGCAATCTGGAACATATTGACGATCCAGTTTCCACTACATGTCTACTGTTTCTTTCTCCAAATGTGTCTTCTGAAGATTTTCTGGAACCATGTATGTCTCTCTCACCAAAAGCTCTGGCACTAACTCCATTAGTCCTTGCTATAGGCAAGCAGCATAGAGTCACACTGAGAATTCTCTCCATTAATCCAGCATCACATCTCCCTCTGCATATCTAGTAACACACAAAACACCCCAGACTTGAGTGGAAGCCTGGTTTGCAGTTGGGAGATGATCTTAGTTTCAAGGAGAAGCTTGGAATCATCAAAAGCCCAGCATAAGTTCTAAATGTAAGCCAGTCTGATGCCCTACTATTGAATTCTGGACACAGTACATTGTCTCTCTGCAGTGTCTGCTCTATTCTGCTTACTGTCTATTGACTATAAAAAGAGATTTTGACTCAACAGAGCAAAATGCCCTCTTAAGACTCTCCTTCATCAAAGTATCCTTTATACACATGTCAAAATATACATGATTCCTTGAAAGGTACAACAATACAGTTAATTTAGTTTCATGATGACCCTCTGATTATTACTATCAAGGCAGGCATAAAACAGTCATACACTCAACTTACCAAAAGTCTTTGTCACTGATTAAGGATATCCAGGGTTAGAGAATCAAAAAGAGATTCCCTACAGTTGGTGAAGTCCACCAAATTCTCATATTAGTGGATGACATTATTGCAATTTCATCAAGCCTCGAACACTACAGAACTTCCTAAATGAGATCCATTGTACGGATGACGATATCCACTTAAGTGAACAGCTGTTCCATCAGTACATATTTCTTGGACAGATATTGTGGATATGTACATCACCCCTTTGTCTCTATTAAAATTTGTAATGTCAGATTTGACAAAATGGCACAGCATTTTAGAGTCATCAGAGAGATACTTCTCTTACCCACCTACTGAAATCTGAGCAGGCTTCCCAGATGCCGTCATATTAATGGTGCTAATGAGGTAGAAGGAGAAAGCCTGGACGCTCTGTTCAACAACTCCTGGGAATGGGATTGAGGACAGTAACTGTTGAGAGGCACTGGAGTGTAGTGGAAAGAATTCTAGGTTGGGAATTGAGGGTTTTTCCTGAGTTTCAGTCTTAGCTCTGCCACTAACTAGAATGTATGACCTTGAGCAAGTTGTGTCATATATACATATGTGTATATATGTGTCATATATACATATGTGTATATATGTGTCATATATACATATGTGTGTATATATGTGTCATACATCTGCTCCCTCTGCTGTAAATGATGGTGTTCAGTGTGGCTGGTCAAAGAATCCCCCTCTTCTAAAATTTTCTCTATGATGCTGCATTGATTCTGGGAAAACAAGAAAGGTCTAGAAGATAGAACACAACTAGGAAGTGCGGGCCGGCCGATGGGATATTTCTTCAGGGGCTCCTCTGTATGATGTTTACGTTAACCAGAACATGACTTCTAGTGGGGCTGAGTCACAGCCAATTTACTTTCATCTGGGCAGTTATCTTTCCATACAGCAGTGAGATAAAATGTGTCAAAACTATTTTCCATCATATAGGAAGAATAGCCAGTGTAGCAAAGGGGAAAGAATACTCCATTTAAAATAAAAGGACCTGGATTTGAATGGAAGCTTGGCCATTTATTTGCTATTTCAGTGTATTCAGACCAGTTATATGAACTCTCTGGGCATTAATTTCTTTATCTGTAAAAGGAAGAGGTTGGACTAGATGACGTTTTAATCCCCATTGTGTTCCAAATAATAGGAATGGAATATAAAGGAGGTGCGGGAAGAGAGTGTGGAAAGCCCGAGTTATATAATGGCCAAAGTTATAGCATTTTCTAGGGGTCCAGATATAAAAAATTCAATACTAATATATTTTACACTGAACTTCTATTATTTTGTTGTTTAGTCATTTTCAGTTGTGACTCCATTTGGGGTTTTCTTGGCAGGGATATTGGAATGGGATGCCATTTCCTTCTCCAGCTCAATTTATCAATGAAGAAACAGAGGCAAAGAAGGGTCACTCTTCTAGTAAGTGTCTGAGGGTCGATTTGAACTCAGGAAGATGAGCCTTTCTGACTCCAGGCCCAGCACTCTAAGTGCCCGTTGTGCCACTTAGCTTCCCTTTTCTATTATACTGTGCCATAGTCTGATTAGCATTTGAATTACCTCAGTGAGGAAAACAAGCATATACTCTTGACTCTGCTATTCACTGTCTCTTGGTCTAGTCAGGGCATCAGTATGGCTATCTGTAAAATCAAGGAGGTTGAACCTATGCTCTTTACAATTTCATCTAGTTACAAAACTCAGTGATTCTGTGCTATTAACTGAGAGCATATTATTTCCTATTATAAATTTTTACTCATATGGATCAGAAAAACCTGCAGACACAATGATTAGAAATCGAGAATACCATATAAATAATTTAGATCTCTGTAGCACTTCAAAAGTCTGAGAACAACTTGGCTTTTCAAAGCTGATGAAAAGGAAGAATTTGTTTCCTAACATTTCAAAAAGATTCAATACAAGAACATATAAAGAAGAGGGATCCGCCCACTGCTCATAGAAGGACAAAAGGAAAATTAAGCAGTCGCTTTCTGTGCTGGCATTTTTGTTTTGTTTTGTTTTTAAATCATGAGAGGAGTCTGTGAGACTGGAAATGAAGGAAAGAAGCCTGCAGCTGGAAACAGAAAGAATAGGCAGAGAGTGCCTACTTTACACAGAGAACTATACTAGGCACTGTTAGGGAATTCAAAAGAAAAAGGAATACACAGTTCTTGCCCTTGATAAAACCTACAAGAAAACTGGAGCTTAAATTAATTTCCCAAAATGGAACCAATGAGGTTTTCCAGGCTTTGGTTTGATGTTCATTGGATGGGGTCAATGGTTGCTGGTCATGGGCCAGTTACTAATAACTGAGTAACTACAGAACTCAAGTGCATAGGTTGGTTTTAGTACACTGTGTCTATGGCCAGCTAGTGTCTTGCTATAAATAAGGTCAAGCTTGCAGGTTCAATCCCAGTATGACTTGTATTATGTCCTTCAATCCTTTTCTTCTACTACTTGGTGTAAAGATTCAGATAATGAAGATTTCCAAGAGACAGTAAGGGTCATGCCTCAGGGATCCAGGAAGCCCACAGTCTTCTTCTAAGACACTCTCCAATACAATTCAGAGGGTGATTAGGGTGAGAAAGATAGCAGCACTGTCAGTGGCAAGCAGACAGGATTCTTTTAAGAATAGAACAATGTGGTCAGAGCAGGGCCATGTGATCTTGCACCCAGATGCCCAGTTTTTATGTCCCTAAACTTCTCAGGAACTCACTTTGTGGAACTTGGCTTTTGTGCTCAGCCATTAACTGAATTTCCCCTCTGCCCCAGCCCATCATTTCCAGTTCCTTGATCTGTTTTTCCTCAATCCTACTCTTTCACATGATGGTTTTCTTTGTCAGACTCCATACTAACTTGAGTCTTGCCTCTGACAACACAGTGTTGTCTAGTGCCTCTCTTATAGTTATAACTCAATTTGGTCTTGGATCTTGTTTCTGAATCACCCAACACATACCCTATAGGTACAACTAATCTATAGTTGTCTTAACACTTAGGTCTTATGCCTTCCCCCTGCAGTAGCAGAACTACAGTAATTGCAGTGGAAGAATTGTGGTAGAAACTACACTTGGTCACCATGGAAGGACTCACTCCTTAAGAGGAATAATCCAAAGAGTCCTTGACTTAGAGTCAAGAATACCTGGAATTCAGTCCTGGCCTAGTTACTCATTACTCCCACTATGACTTCAAGAAAGTCCCTTAACTTTTCTTAGCCTGATAAACATTGTTGAGTCATTTTCCAATTGTGTCCAACTCTTCATGATCCCATTTGAGGTTTTCTTGGCTAATATACCAGAGTGGTTTGCCATTTTCTTCCCCAGCTCATTTTAAAGATGAGAAAATGGAGGCAAAGAGGGTTAAGTGACTTCCCCAGGATCATGTAGCTAGTAAGTGTCTGAGGCAGGATTTGAACTCATAAAGATGAGTCTCCCTGATTCTACTATACCACCTAAATAGTAATAATAAAAATAATATTGAAGGGTGGAGCCAAGATGGTGGCGTAGAAGAAGCAAAGTTCATAGCTCCCATAAATATGACTCTAAACAAATTTTAGGGCTTCCACACTCACAAAAATACAGAAAACACATCTCTTGCTGAAGGCAGCTAAGCAGGAGGGGCTCATCATGGCAGGCTGGGAGCCAAGGCCAGCCTAGCCCAAAACTGAAACCACGGCCAGGCCCCAGGGTGGTCAGGAGGAGCTGAGCCTCCCAAGCCACAGCCTGAGTCTACCCTGGGATGCAGATCTACAGCACCTGGAGTGATCTCCACATCTATCAAGTCAGGAACAATAAGGATTAGAGAAAGGTCAGTGAAAGTGAAGCTTTCAGGGTAAATTTGGGGGAGGAAAAGCAGTTTGGCCAAACTGCCCCCAGGGCAAGGAAGCAGTGGGGGAAGGGCAGGATCTGCTACAACAGGCAACTGCTCCACTGGGCTGCTTCAGAGCTCCTGGCCTTCGGACCATGCAGGAGGGCTGAGACAACTGATCAGGGCCAAGGGCTCTTGTGTTGAGCGGCCTGGATCCGGATTGTGGTCTTTGGTGGTGGTCCTGGGAAGCGCTTCCAGCAAGCCAAAGCTGGTGGGAGCTGCAGCACCCCCCTAATAGCTCCGGCAGCTGGGAAAACCCCAGCGATTTGGGACAGAGCTTTTCCCCCTGGAAGCAGAGTTTCACAGACCTAAAAAAATCAACCCGTTAATTGACTGGCTAACATGAGGAAAAGGAAGCAAAATGTGAACAGCAATAAAACTCTAGAATCCTTTTTTGTGGACAAAAAGGATCAAAGCATGGAACAGGAGGAAGACAACCCAGTCAGAACTCCCACACCAAATGCTTCCAAGACACTTGAAGAATGCCTGGAAGCTATACATCAACTGAA